>VDFB02010302.1:0-25927 GCA_007258455.2 Sequoia sempervirens
TATGTGTTAATTAATATATGATATAAGGATTTTTAATATATGATTTTAGATTTTTGTTTATTTTATTTTATATATATATATATATATATATGTTTTTTATGTTTTTAAATATAATTATAATTTTCAAAATATAATTATAATTAGATTTTATAAGTAAATTTATAATCAGTTTACGCAATGATTATTTAGTCAAATGAAATTATAATTATTTAATATTATTTATTTAGATGAAATTTTAATTATTTAATTGTAATGTAAATTCATCACACTTTAGGAATGTAGTTTTGTAATGTATTAAAATGCTCAATTTTGTGTATAACTAAGTAGGTTTTATTTATTTTAAAATGGGCATTGTTTAATTCATTGTTTTGATTTAACAACTATATTAGACAAGATTTCAGTCTTTGGTTGTGATTGTAAACCTTGTTGAGGCAATTGGTTGTAATTATATAAACGGTTTGGAACAAACGTAACAGTACAACCTTGTGAATGTTATGTGAGTTTTCTTTTCATGTTGTAGTTTTCTCGTTCAGTGTCGTCGATGTGGGAACCGTATTGGTCTATGAAAATCTTGTTCCAGAGGCTTGTGTGTTAAAGTGTATTTGCCTTGTTTATGCTTTTGAGCGTTACTGGTGTTTTTGTTAGGAAGGGTTGGATGGGTTTGCAAGTCTTTTGATTATGTGCTGTTGCGAGATGGTTAATGCCTCGTGTATCCAATTTTGGTTTTAATATTTATATGTGTTGGTTCAACCCTTGCCTACTTGAGATATGTTAGGGGTCATAGGAGGGAGAGTGGCTCTTCGTGGGCGCCGGCGCCTTAGGATGAGGAAGGGCTCAGGATAACCCACGAATGAGTAAGCTAAACAAGTGATAACCTAAACAATAGAATTAGGGGGTTGGGTAGTTTAAAAAAAAACACAAGATAATAAAACTTTGGATTCCTTGGCTATGCATTAGGGCTACCTTAGACTAGTGATAGACTGAGAAGGCCATGGTTGGCATAGTCATAGTCTCGTCTTCACGAGAGACTCTTGGCTCCGCATCAGCTACCCTATGGTGCCGGCGCCTCAGTTAGGAGGAAGGGCTAGTAGATCCATAGATGGGTGACGGCGCCTCAGTTGGAGGAAGGGCCAGGAGAATCCCATGAGAGCTATGCGATGACACTCTCCACTTGACACCCTTGTGCTTTGTTGTAGTTGCCTCTGGATGTTATCTCTTTGTGATGTTTCTTTGAATTCTTGTGAATTTGATTCATGATTGTTAAGTGATAGTACTTCATGTTATCGTGATGAGTTTCTTGGTTTTACTTGTTATGTGATTTGAGTACGTCGATGGTTGTGCATTGCATACTTGAGTTGTACTTGTTCTGTATCATGTTGTTGAGTTGGTTTGACATTCATGGTCGGGTTCACTTCCTCGTCACCTCTGAGCACGGGGGGTGAGTTACTTGTAATTCACATGGTTGGGTGGAACGTGCTCCGCACCCGTTGGGTTCCCCATCAGCGTCCTGTCTTCTGAGCATTTTCGGTTGGAGTTGTACCAGTGATCAGTTGTACTTCATATTTCTTTATACTTGTATCAATCCCCATGTTGGGAAATTCAATGTAATTCATTTATCAAAGAAAATTGTAATGTAATATTATAACGGTGATGTAATAGTTAGGCTCATTTGTAACTCTATTAAGAGATTTATCATGGATGTATTATGTGATGTTTATTGTTATCGCATCACGGTTATTGGATGTATCATTGTTTATGGTTCTTATAAAGTTAATGGTTATGTTGTAATCTTTATCTTTACTTATGTTTAGTTGTTGCGATGTAACCTCGTGTGCCCCGGAGAACCAAGTGTATTAATGCTATGTGTTATGCTATGTGGTTATGGTTTAATGTCATTGCATGTTTAATTTTATTATTTAAAAAAATAAAATTAATTGCTATGTTTGTGTTCTCTGGGGTTTGCACGGCGTTATAAGACAAGTTTTCTGCATGATCATGTGTAATGCTTGGTGGATTCAAGAAGCTAACTCAAAATGAATAGGAAAGCACAAACAGTGTTAGGATATAATAGGGCATAGCGAATGACATTAGGTGTTGGCTAAAAGTGGCCTCTCGAACTGAACAAGATCTATTCTTAATTAATCTATGAAATTTTTATTCCACTGAGATGACTCTTCCTCAATCTCCAGAAATTGAAAAGGATTTAAATCAAAAAAGAAAATAAGATGCTTGAATTCAAAATTTTGTGATGCTTTCTTGGAGGCATTGCAAATTATAGGTTTCAAATCTTGTGTTCCCACCTTAAAATAATGTTCTTTCAGTTGTACTTCTCTTATTCTCCACCACTTTGAACTTCAACAATATTGATTCCATGTTTTAACTCTTTTGGACACGAAAAGCCTAAAAGTCACATCATCAAGAAGAAAGTTTTACATACAAAGTGATTTCATTGTCTACTTTGTTGCTCGCACAAGGAATCTAGCAATTAAAATCTTGATTGAGGAAGGCAACTATTTGTTAACTAAAATCAACAAAAAATCTAATTTAGCCACTAACAATAATAAGCCCATGGCTTCTGAGCACATCAATAAAGGTCACTGTATTCCCTGTCAAATTGAAATGTATTTGTCTTAGAACTGAAAAGGTGAATCAAAATCTTAACCTATACTAGTGCAAAAGAATGATTTAAAAGAGATGTTCTCATAATCTACTTGATGCTCAAATATAATCAAGAGCTGCAGGGTAGCGAAGTTCCTGCCCAAGACTGGTAGGATAGTTTTGGTCTAGGAAAAATGTAAAAAATTGAAGAGATTCATCAATTATGTATGTTGGTAATGCATAAAGCATCATAAAGATTAAACATAGCTATAACAATTCAGGAAATGATCTGAAAATATCTATTTCGATTTTACTATATGCATCTATTCCCTTTGGTGCTAGAAGAGGTCTTGGTTCAAGATATACTAATTGATGACAAGTAAAATATAAAGATATCAAATAAAGAAAAAAGATATAACATAAAATCAGAAGTAATGTTAATGATGGAGATAGAAAAAAAAATGTCAATAAGTTTGACAAACTTTTGGTGCAATTTATTTCCCTACAATTTAGATTTGAATTTTTTTGGTACAAGTAATACCTCCTGATCCCTTATTTTTTCATAGTTTACTAAACTCTTGATAAAATTATTTTACACTTGTAGCTATCCACATGCATACTGAATTTTAATGGCTGACTAGTGCAAATTCCTGAACTTGCTAGTAGGGGTGACACCCAACTTGAATATCATATAAGGTTTAGTACACCACATGATATGTAGTGAAGTGTTATCCATGGACTTTATTCTTCCAATACATTTTCTAAAACTGTACAGGTTTATTTTAGAAAGGTAGAACATAATACATTGTTGGTATTTAACTGCAAACTTGTGCAATGATTGAGCCCAGCCTTATAGATAGTACTAAGGGCCATACAGACTGTCATGCTTCTCAAAATACCCTGACTGGGTCTTAACTGCTATAAGCAACTACCTTTCTTTGATCTAGGGTGCAAATTTTTGCAAATTATTTCTATAATTGATTAATGTTGTCCCATTATTTTTGTAAATTTATAGCAATGATAGTGGAAACAATACCTAAAATGAATAGGGGAATAGGTATGCAAGAAAACATGAGTTTTTTCAGAATCAACATGTTGACGAACCCATTCAACCCAAGTGCTCATTGATTTCTCAAATGCAGTTTCGATATCCATCTTAATGTTCACAATATTCCCCTGCTGGAAATAACACCCCCTACCAAAATAACTATCTTCATCATAAAAACCTCTCATAAACAGATAAAAACTATTTCTTTATTGCCATACAAAATGAAACACACACCACCTTACAGTCTTCTCATAGGTCCATCAATGTCCTATGTTAAAGACAAGAATATCTCCATTAGCCTAAAGATTTGAAGTATAGTCCATTATATCAACCTTCAGAGTTATTCAAATTTCAGGAGATCATACTGGAGGGCAGCCCTGGTAAACCAAAGATGGTGCCCTATAATACTCTACAGTGTAGTTATAATCTTCAAATCAGAAAGAAAATATCCCATGTGCTTTGAGATGGGATTTTCATTTACTTTAGTGAGTTAAAAAATCAAGTATAAATCAGATAAGTGAGATATATAGTGGAATTTATGCTGAGAAAAATCAAGTATAAATCATAATTTGGGGCATTGATTTGATTTTGTTCCTCACTTGCATCCTTGCATCCTTTTGAAAACATAACATCCACATTTATGGATGAAAATCTTTGTTTCTTAGTCTTGGGTCAATAAGAACATATAACCCAATAAATAGGCAATTTTAATGTAGTCAATACAATTCAATTCCTCGGTTTCTTCTAGTTATGTGGGTAGTTGGAAACTTACAATTGCTTTATTGGTTTCGAGTATGCAATAGAATTTTGTACTCTTTTGATTTGTCATCATTATCAGTGATAAATCTATTGATTATGGCACCATTACTTTGTTGATAGGACAAGAGAAAAACTCCACATAACTTGCCTGCAATTTTAGTAGGAATAAAGCAGAAACAAAATGTGAAGAAAATGCTTCAGAAGTATTTCTTTGGTTATATATTTATTGGATTGTTTGTTCTGTATACTTCTAAAGTGTTGCATTGAGAGGGCAACGAGTCAAGTTTAAACTAATGATACTAATTTTTAATAGTTCACAATGATTTTGTTTCCAGTTCTCTCTAGAGAACTTTACTGTGATGCTATTCCATTATGATGGGGTAATCGATAAATGGAATGATTTGAAATGGAGTGAGAGGTCTATTCATGTGGCTGCAATTAATCAAACTAAGTGGTAATATTGATAGCCAAGCTACCACCAACCTTCATAGTTCCTTTTCCTTTAGCACTAAAGTATTTGGCAAAGGGAATTATGAGAGCTTGTCTTATGATATATAATATAAGATATATTCATAAGGCATGGTTAATGAGTTCTTATTTTTTTTTATTTTTGTGATTCTGATTGTTGGAACACATTTCCATTCAAGGTGGTTTGCGAAAATATTTTTGCATCTAGATATAGTTGCCATTTACAACTATGTCTTCCTTTGGGATGAGGATCTTCGAGTTGAAAATTTCAATGTAGATAGGTATGTATTACTTACACTATATTAAGTTGCCTCATTATTTAACATAAGTTTGCATCCTGGGAAGTCTATGCAATGTTATTTTCAACACACGGTCTTTTGTGTTCAAAACATAAAAGCATTTTAATTTTCAATAAAATATAAGCATGTCTTGAACAGGTATACTATTATTATTCTATATGTTAAACAATTTTTCCTTCATATTGGTAATCAAGAATTGTTTGATGACTTGACTTATCAAAATCCTATAAATCTTGCATAATATAGTGTATAAAGCACTTCCCACCCTTTGAGTGATGGAGAAATGATAAAAGCCTCTGCATGCTTGTGTAATTACTGTGTCATCAAACATAAATACTTCTACTACTAGTAAAATATCAATTTGATGCGGATCCACCCAAATTATATTCTTGAGCCACCTCCAAGTGACATTAAGTATTTTAGGAATTAAAGTTTTCTTTTTTGTTGTTGGTTACATGATTATTAGGCCCCTAGTGTTACTATTTTGAGTCTCAACTCATTTAATTATGAAAAAGGGGACCTGTTCATTCCGCTTTTAACACAAAATGATCATTTGCCAGATCTAAGAAATGAAGGAATTTCATCAAAATACCAGATACGAGTATTGGCAGGAATCCTATCTAATGATTTTTATATTTTGTGACTACTTTCTACCCTACTTTTGACTTTTAGCATTAATCAATGTCAAAATGAAAATCTCTTTGCAATCTATATATTCTAATATTTCAAAGGTAAGTATGAAAAAAGTTTAACTGTTCTCAAAATATTATTGCAATGCCTAGTTTCTTATTGAATGCATGCTTCTTGTATTCAGTTTAGTGTTATAGAATTATTTCCATTATAATGAAAATAGAGAGCTTGTGTTGAAGTAATACTTGCATGGTATATATTGCAGCAATCTAGCATATGTGGCATAATCAATCCTTTGCATATATTTGATACATGAATGTCAAATGATGCACATGTGAAAGGAATGAGACTAAATTAAGCATTAGAATGAGTGGACAAGGAAAATTTTATATTGCATAGTGCTAGCATTGCTATAATGGATTATGTAATATTTTTTTAATTGAAAATATTCTTATGACATTGCTAATATGTAAATCTGTTAAAGATACTTGACTATTATGCAGGAAGAAGAATTGGAAATATCACAACCTGCTTTGGATATATCTAAGTCAGAGGTTCATCATGAAATCACTGCAAGGATTAAAAGATCAAGGGCCCATAGGCAAGATTCTCTGGTCTATTAATTATATTTGTCATAGAGGCTATCATTTTTATGATGCTAGATTAAATTGCATTAGTGAGAAATTTTATGTATTTGTGATTAATGCTCTTCAACATTTGGATCAAACGTGCCTAATATTCACTCTTTCAATGATATCAGTCCATAGTTTAGAGAATGTAGAAATTGTATGTATGGGAACTGTTTCAGTAAAAAAATTATTGTGTGACTTGCAGAAGGATGTATAAAACTCAAGGTGGTCACATATGCTTTGAAAATAGCACTGGACCTCCTTGTACTAGGTAAGATATATGAGTGAGTTAAATCCTTCTTTAAAGAGATTAGTATAGCATATTCTTCCAGTGATACTCATTTACATTTTAATAATTTTGATGGTAAATATATACTAATTTGTTGCAATTTTTCTACCTCTCACTTAGATGGGTAGATATGATGGCTCCTGTATTCTCAAAGGTTGCATGGTGTTGTTCATGGGGAATGGTCTAGGTACACATCTCTAAATATTTGATTCCACTAGGAAGAGTGCCTTATTTTGTTTCACTTGTTTATTTTTTATTGATAGTTACATCAAATATAAATGATAATTAGTGCAAGAAATCTATAGGAATGTTGCCTTAAAGTTTATTGCTACTGATTTGTATCAATGAAAGTCCTGGAAATCCCTATAAATCTTTTGGAACTTCTCCACTAAATTGATTATTTTCTAGTCTAAGCCTCACAATACTTGAGCAATTCCTAAGTTCTGACTTTCTACCATTGAGCATATTATTGAACACATGCAAAGACCACAACTTTCCCCAATTACAAAGTTGGGATGGTGATGACCCACTTAATTGATTGCTTGATAAATCAAAAATGGAAAATTGGGTGTTACTTCCAAGCTTATGAGGAATTTTTCCATGAAGTGAATTATTTAACAGAGACAAATCACTCAACATAGTTAGACCTTCAAGACTAGCAGGAATCTCATCAGACAAATCATTATCCATTAAATGCAAAGATTTCAACGTACTTAAATTCCCTACACTCTGAGGAATATGTCCTGTGAGTGCATTGTGCAAAGCATCAAGCCATTCCAAGGAGCTCATCTTCCCAATATTTGTTGGAATCCCACCATTGAGCCTATTCATGTAAAGCTGCAAGCTCTTTAGCTTCATAAGGTTGCTAATGAATCCATGCCAAGAACGAGTTAGATTATTCAATTTATTCTAAGAAACATCCAATAGTTGAAGCTCTTAACAGAGCTAGGGATTTCCCTGTGTAGATTATATTGTATCAACCATATATATTGCAGTTTGAAACTACCTGTCTACCAAAATTTTGAGGTAGACAAGTAAAATGTTTCACTCTCCCATGACCTCCCAAAATTTTGAGGAAATCCCCATGCACTGTTTCCATGTAGAAACACCCCAGAAATGTTTCTAAGCACTGACCTGTAAGGATTCCAGAATGGTACTAGACAGGCGAAGTCAATCACAGGGTAGAGTGGCTGGCATTTCCAGTAAGGTAGATTTTAACTTTAAACAGTGACCATCAAGCAAAACTCTTTCTCCAAATTCAGCATCAATAGCCTATTTTTATCTACTACTAAAATGCATTATGGAATAGTTTTGAATTTTCAATGACTCACCTTCATATTCATTTTTGAATCTATAGTAGGTGCTGGTGCCTTTGTAATGGGTAAATCATTCACAGTTTTTAGAAAATACTCCTCCCATGGGGCAAGCAACAAAATACCCTGACCCTCTTTACCTTTGCGTCTGGTTCTACCAAGTCTGTGTATGTACTGCTCTCGATCAGAAGGTATACCAACCTGCACAAATATAATTGTTTTGTAACTAGTACATGATCAACCAATCTATTATTTTATACCCAAATCATGCAAAGGGAAAATAAACTCATTGAATGTAATTAACTCAGTTTCAATCACCATAATCTTATTAACCAAATGGCACTAATAAACTAGGGGTTCATCCATGATATTAAATTTCTCCATGAGATTCTGCATATGATTTTCTGAAATGTGGCAAACCCTCAGACAAAAATTCCAATTTTCTAGACAATGTTAGTAACTTTGTATACAACCCTACAAAATTACATTTCCTTTTTCATGTATTTCCTTTGAAAATAATATTCCAGAACTTCCAAGCTTTAGATATAACAACAATTACATAACTAAAATTGAATTTAGCTAGCTGTAGCAGACCGCAGAGGGTAGAACTGAAATAAATATCAGTCTTCCAACCAAGTACACCCAAAAAGGCAGTGTTGATCGCCTAAAATCACTTTTGCTAGCTGAGGTAGGAAATTTAATTATTTAAGGTATAAAGGAGCAAACCCATACATCTGAAACTGCAGTGATTTCCTATTTCGTCATGAAAATGTCAAACTAGTATCACCACAGTTACAACTTTTTGGCCAAATCAAAGACTTTTAATTAAATAGATAGTTCAGATGCCAAACAAAGGGTTAGCAAAATACTACACTCAAAAACTTGAAAGTAATCCCAAGTAATCATGACCTGCCACATCTGCCATGCATGTCCTGAGCTTTTCAAAAAGTGGTTCTGAACTTTTTTTATGTATTTCTATCCTTTTTGTTTCATTTTGAAATTAGGGGAAGAAAACCACAAGTATAAGAAGACTGGAAATTTTTAGTTTACGGTCAAGGCTAGAGCATTTTAAATTTTCTTTGTAATTAAAATTATAGTTTATACATATTCAGAGTTTGAATTGTAATGCTTCTGGTAGAAAACTGAGTAGATTTTTGTATAATTAATCTACTCAGTTTTCTACCAAAAGCATTACAATTCATTTTCATGGACTGAAAATACAGTTCCTTTAATATTCATGAGGGTTTTTCTTATAGTTCATACCCTAATGAGTGTTATATTGTAGTACATACCCTAATTTTCTTATAGTATATAGTTCATACTCAGTTTTCTACCAAAAGCATTACAATTCATTTTCATGGAATGAGAATACAGTGCCTTTAATATTCATGAGGGTTTTTCTTATAGTTCATACCCTAATTTTCATGATTATATTGTAGTACATTTTGTGTACATGTCTACCAAGGCACTAGAAACTACAACATCTAAGAAAATGCTCTTCCAACATTGTGTGAAACATTTTACTTGTCTTGTCTATTCTTCCACATTTTGCGTACCTATCTACCAAGTTTCTAGGAACTACAACATTTGAGAATGCCTCACCAAGAGGCAGGCCCACAAAACTAGAATTCTGAGAAGATGGAATATGAAATGAAATGTTTGACAGAATGCCTGAAACAATTGTTGTCTCATGGATTTCCATAATTGCAGGATATGCACAATATGAATTTGTTTAAAAGGCTTTCAAAGCTTCCAAGGAAATGCAATCGGCAAGTGTAAATCCAAATTTCACAACTTGTGCCACCATTCTACCTATATGTGCCAAAATGGGAGCTTTGGAATAGGGTATAGACATGTATCGAAGGATAAAGTGGGTGGGATTTTTGTTGATTGAACACTGCCCTCTCGCCATTACTGACTCTTTCAGACTACATGCCATTTATCTACAATGTTGCACCATCTTTCTACTGCAAATAGGGTGTTGTGGGTTTCGTCAAATCTTCAATGATTTCACAATATCGAGGCTCCCATAAGTTGCTAGATTCTAAGATATGATGGATCTATATTTACTAGTTTGCTATTCTTTCAAACAGTTGTTTGCAAAGCCATTTTTCAGATCTATTGTGCTCCAAATGTATTATAGGGTATCAATAGCTGTATGTTTGGGTTGCAAATAAAAGGGATGCGTTTTGTATAGCATACAAAAGGTTTTGTATTATGCATATTTTGCAATGGATGTATCCACGACAATTTCTAACGATTTAGGAAACTGTATAGCTACAACTATATTTTCCCTTTCACCATATTTGTTGATGCATCTTTTTCCAAAGCACTTTGCTCGTGTCTTCTTTATTGCTGAATACATCTATCTATACCAGTTCCCATCAAAAATATCTTCTATAAAGTGATAAATGGGAAAACTTTGAAAATAATACATCAAAATGTTTTCTTTGATTATTGGTGATTGAGAGTTCCTTGGTGGAACCCACAAACTTTGGAAGATGAACTGTGTCCCATTCAACAAACATGCAATATTTTTGTTTTTCTAGTATGTTATTTAATATGAATATATAATAACTCCAGCAAGCTTGGTTTAATTGTAACGCGTGATTTCCATAGTCAAGAATTCTTCTGCATTTGTAAGTTGCTAAAAAATGAAATGGTTTCATTTATAGAGACGGAAGTGGGATTTAGCTATAGAAGTCCAAATTGTTGTCATGAGTTGAAGGGCAAAAGTTTTGGATTGAAATGATGCTTTTTAAAAGAATGGTGCTTAAACTTGGTATCTACCTTTGGTTTTTATTCTTCATTTATTTATGTTTTTCCTAAAAGCCCACATTTTTGCATTGGGAAAATAGTAATAAGCATTGCTTATAGGAATTCTTCATCATATTGATCTTGTATTGTTTTTAATAACTTTATTAACTAGTCTGGCTTTGTATAATGATCTTGATGGGTTCCTAAAGTATTGAGCAACAAACATTTATGCAAAAGATGGTAAGCACCTGCTCACTTGGGATGGATTGCAAATACAAATTTGGTTGTGACACAAGAGTACTCACACAATGGTGTCTCTTTGTATTGCATTAACAAAAATGATTGAGAAAGATGAATTTTTAGGGCTTTCCCTCACTCAGTGGGAAAGGAATCCTAATTAACTGATATTAATAATTTCAATGTGTTGTAAGGTTTTTAATTATTTTGTTAACCAAAAAGAAAAAATTGAGCAACAAATAAATATGCAAAATATGGGAAGCACCTGCTCACTTGGGATGTACTGCAGATACAAATTTAAATGTAACACAAGAGTACCCATATATAGTGTCTTCTTGTATTGCATTAACACATACTATTGAAAAAGATACATTTTGTAGGGCTTTCCCTCACTTTGTACTCTAGTGTACTCATATTAATCTATGACTTGAATAATAAGAGTTAGACTAGGGAATAAAATTATAAGTGTAATAATATGTTATGCCTAGGAACCAAACAGATCTTTAGGTCATGCTATGGATTTCCATGGTAGTCTAATAGACCGACATAGTAATTCAAATTATAAAAAAAATTTGTCTATCATGTTACTATCTTAGGATTCTTGAGCTGCAACGATTGAAAATTTGGTTTTGTAGGTGTTCTTGTAATTTGATAAATTTAGTAAATGTACTTTTGTATCTAAATGAAGCTATGGATGTTGCTCATTACAATACTATTTTTTCTAGAATCAGCTGCATTCATTTGGAATTTTATATTTAGACAGATAAAATGAAGGTTTTAACAATTTTGTAAGGAAAATTCTGTATAGTAAATTATCATTCAACAAAGTTGAATGGGGCTATGTTGGAAGGCTGGTTCTCAAGTAGTAATACAAAAACCTTGATCTATTAATGCTTAAAAAATACCATATGCATTTCTTTTATTAAATATTATAATCTTATCATTAATAATAATTGATACAAATTTTAGTGGAAGGACTAAGGTTTTGAAAGTTTGAGTATATTGTTCTTTTTCGAGTACCATTTGCTGACTGGAACTTTCATTATTTCTCCATATATTTACTAACTTTTATAGTTTCCTACTTGCAGTATATGCTAAAACAACTAAATTTACTTGAAGACAATATTAAAGATCACTTGGTTCAGGCAAGGCCAAGTAAGATTTTTTCTCAAGTGCTTGTGTTTTTAAGGTCTAACAAAATTATGGATGTAGCTGCTTCCTTTCAAAGATCTTTAGTCCTGCAATAGGATTCCATAAAAAACTGTTTTTCCAAATTCTGACATTTCTTTAATTATTTTACTTCTGAAAAGGAAATTACAGTTTATTCACAGGGAAATTTGTTCCAAGATATGTGTTGTATAGAAAAGTAGTTTCCAAATTCCAACATAGCCAAACATGCAGCTATATCAACATTACTGCCTCCAGATTTGCAAGAATACCTAGCAGGCAATCAAAAAATTCTATGTTAATTAATCCACAAGTCTATGTCAAGCCAAATATATGTTTTTGATAGATAGCTTACTCTATAAATACCTTGTAGCTGACCAGGGTTCAAAATTTCAACTCTTCTTGCTAACCTATCTTTCTTACAATTATAGATACACAGTGTTGAATTGCAATCCATATTATTAGCCATCCTAAGGAAAATGCTAAAATAAAAACATTTCTTCATCCATCAGTAATCTGTTGCATAATATCTGTTGTAATTACCAACATTACTGTTAACAAAATCTGTTAGAGAAATAAAAGTAAGGTAGATTAATTGAGCCCATCTACAAACCCTTAAACATAAACCATGAAAACTCAGAATAAATTGTAGCAATATGGAAGGCTACTTCAGATAGAGTGGTGGTAAAACTCTATGCTATGCACCATAACAACTCCATGCCATGCATCAGAATACCAAAATGATATGGAAAAAACATGAAAAGAGGAGGGAAATAATATTTTAGAGTTGTAGCCATAGAAACCCATAAGCCTGAGGTTTTCCTCAACATCATTGCCCAGTTTACAAGATCTACAAATAGGGCACACACTGCACAACAGTGGCCATGGCGGTGGCAGCAGCTGCAAACACAAAGATGTCTGGTCCATCTTCAGAGCTTTCTACAAGCAATTCTTGTGGCTTTGCTTTTTAACTCCATGATTTTGAAGTTTTAGTAGCTATAGTTGCTTTTTAACTCCATTATTTTGAAGTTAGTAGCTGTAGTTGCTTGTTGGTCTAAGGCTAAACCAACTTTATTTTGTTTAGTCATCAAAAAGTTGAAAATGGTGTCTAAAGTTGCATTCAACAATGATTCCCTTAAAGAAAAAATCCTTGGATTTTTTTATAAAGTGTATGGGTCTTTGGCTAAGACCTAAAAGCATGAATAATTTAACTCTTCTCCATTAGGAACTTCTGTTGAAAGGCAGAATGAACATTTGGTTTTGTGGAGAAAGTTTCCATAACTTATTTTTAAACAAAAGAGGACATAGATCTGATTTCTAAAAGTGGCCCATATTTTATAGAAGAGGATTATATTTTAGAACATTGGTCCATGGATTTTAATCCTGTTAAAGATATGTCCAAATGTAGTTCCTGTTTTGGTGAAACTTCCTCATCTTCCTCTATTTTTGTAGGATGACAAATCTTTCCTACAATTGGTAACACTTTGGGCCACTTCATCAATAAGGTTGAGCCAAAAGAGAACTCTAGCATGTAATAAATACACATATATGTGAAAATTTGATAATGATCTGATTCCCTTCAAATGTAATAAATGCCATGAGTATGGTCAGTTTGGTTGGGACTCCAAAAAAGAAGCACCCAAAAGTTCCTAACACACCTTCATTAAAACCAAAGGAAAAATACATCTTCAACAAAGAAATAGTCAATGAAATTATGGTATCAAATAGGGTCAAACTATTGTTGTTTCAAATATGTTTGAAATCTTTGGAGGGAATACACAGGCCCTTCAAAATGGGAAATGAGCAATCAAGCTGAACTCAATTCGAGGGAAGTGCAAAGGGTTGTAGGGAAACAATCATCTTTATGAAAATCAACAATGGATACAATGGAACTAGTCTGAATTTTCAAAACATCATAAATTTTGCACATGGTTTCCAAAATTGGCTTATGACCACTTGTTTGTTATGTAACAAATATTTTGAGATTTCCCACACAAGTGAATTTTGTCTTAAAATCATAATATTTTTTTCAAACATAAAACAATTACAATGGATGGCTAATGGTTGTCTGGAGAGAATGAAGGCACTAATTAGCAACTACCATGAATTCCAACTCCAACACCTTGCTCTAGAACACCTTCGTCACTGCAGGGTCTATGGTGGGATGTATCAATAACTGATCTTTGGTTTTTTTCATAAAGAGGTTGATGAAACAATCACATGGTCTAAAAGGCATAGCTACATGGACTATTCTATTTTATTAAATGCTTCTATATATCCTTAAATATTGTACACATCACTGCATTTGTTTCTCTTCTCCTGCAAGACTCCTATATCTTTGTAATTTATATAAACATAACACAGATGAGTCTGCAACATGTACAGTTGCTACAATATTGTGTCCTCTCTCTTAGTTGTTGGAACCGTGTTCATATCAGGGTCTTATTGATTCTTGTTATGATATGTTCTCTACTGGACTTGGTGGCACTTTTTGCCATTTGGTTTGGTCTCCTCTTGGCTTATGTGAATGCAGATGGTAGATTGTATTGTAGGAGTTATAAGAAAATGAGTAATATAAAATAGCTTTTTTTGGTTGTCACCAACCACTTTTGGAAAGGGATGATAAGGAAATATCTACAATATGAGTAGAGGAAAAAATGGGGAGCCCAGCTTTGAATCCCACATTGATGTTACTTTCTAAAGTGTTGATACATACTAGAAGAGTGATGAGAGACATTTCATGGAAAGGGTAGGTTGGGAAGATCTTGAATCTCAATAAAATCTGAAAAATCGTAAACATCTAGACATAAAAAATGTTAAAGCTTCATGGGTAAACGTCTTGAAAGAGGACCATCAGCTTCTTGTAATGTGTATTAGTAAGACATGAGAAAGCACATCATTCTAATCACCATTTTGATCTTGGAGTAATAGGTAACCTAAGAATGGAGAATTGCCTCAAGCCACTATTCTAGGTAACAATCCACAATCCAAAGTATATCAACTCTTTTCTCTAATTGAACTGAACAGATCATATGATTTCATGGAAGAGAATACGTCGAGAATATTTATATGATATTGTCATTAGAAAAAATAATTAATTGCAAATCAGCAAATGTCTGGACTCTGAAGGAACTCCCAGAATTAGAAGAATATGAAACATTCTTTCAAAAATGAACCGGTCACACTGAAACAGATCTAATATTTTGAAGGAAAAGACCTATGGCAGCAATCATAAGAAATTCAATTTGTCTCTTAGGTTAGCACCCAAGTCATGATTTGCTAATATTTGAAAACATCTGAATTCCATGTATAGAATTGCAAAGACATTAATCATTTGATCCAAAGACCACTCAAAATCATAGAATGCATTGGAAAATACATTAAAATCAACAATGGATACATAAAAAATACCATGAGTTTTTTATGAAAGAAAAAGTGAAACCATTGAAATCTCATTACTTGGGGTTGGTCTCTAATCAAATCAAGAAATATCTATTATAGTATGCAAAATCATCATAGGACCATTTAACCTCTATTTACTAGCAATTGCACCTTGGTGTGCAATGGGTACGCCGAATAGGTGTGGAAGGTTTATTATTGAAAAAATTGGTCCATTTTTTTGATACCATTGTGTAATACATGAGATCTAATGATATACCATTTAACAAATATGCATTCACTGATAGTAATTGAAACATAACTAAAACAAAAACTTTGAATTAGCAATATAATTAGGCTCCATTATCAATAGGCAAGATAAAATTTAAAAAATAAATATTACACATTTTCAATTAGAAAAATCAAACATTCTTTCATATATTTAATAAAACATCATAAATTTGTGAGTATTAGAAATAATTAACATTTAAGAATTGCAATAGTCAAGAAACAACCCATCATTTTATCAAAGACCTTTAATATCAACCAAAGAAAATAAATGTTCAGTCACTCCAATCAGGGCCTTAAATGGAATCAGTTAGAAGATAATGTTCTTGACATTAATTCCATTCTAACAACATCATTGGGTCATTTCTTATGCTTGTATTAGTGTCCTAAATGTTGTTAGTTCAAAAGGTCACTTCATGCTAATTTCTTGGTGTTGGGTGCTCAAATTACTAAAGCTATGAACAATAGAAGAAATACCATACTTATTTTTCTAGATCTATTGAAGGAGACATAATCTATTGTAAATTTAAATGTCTCTATGTAAGTGCTTAGAGAAGACAACAACAAGCATAGAGTCTGAAGTAGTCAAAATAATCACTAATCAGACAATTAATCTTGAGGAAAAGGTCAATGAAATAAACAAGCCAACAATATGGCGTAGTAACCACTTGGGCCTCACTTCTGAACTAATGAACTTTCTATCTTTTCTAATCAGCCAATTAAGGTCATCTGTGTTGCAAATCTTTCAAAAATTACATCCCTGCTACTAAGTCTTATAATCACTTCTAAAGTCTGATCAATTCTCCCTCACCCCATTATTGACTTATCTCACATAGAACCTCCTGCAAACAACTACCATGCCACTTCAACTTTTCTAAGACAAGTATAATATTGAAAACAGTAACCCTATACAACTTGCTCGTATTGTATTAACTTTCTTCTTCTTATGCTAGGCATGCGTGGCCATTGTTGTATATATGCGGATAATTTATAAGTAATAATTATGTGGCATAAAAATTCTTGAGGAAAAATATTCTTACAGTTGAAGGTTTGTCCATCTGTCAAACCTTTTGTCCCTGTGTCTTGTCTCTCGCACCACATTTTGTATACATGCATAGTACTAAATAATGAAAGATACGAAGACAAGCTGATATTTATTGGAGAGCTAAAGCAGGAGGACATGACTGCCATGGTGGGCAGTGGAATTAGTGATGCACCAGCATTAGGAAACTTTACAATGTCAAGTTATGTTCTAGAGTGCTTAATTAATTAAAATATTTTGAGAGCATCTTTGGAAATTCCATGTTGTGCATATCCTGAAATCATTGCATTTGATGAGATGACATATCTTTGGACCATTTTGTCAAACAGTGAATGTGCCTTTTCTATGCTTCCACATTTTGCATAATGTCCACTAGGGTAGTTGCAACTGCAACAGCTGATAAAATTCCTCTTTTCTTTATGCTTTAATGGATGTCCATACCCTATTCCAATGCTCCTATTTTGGCATAGGTAGGGAGGGAGAATGCTGGAAAAATTTGTGGTCTTTTACACCTGCCAATAGCATTTGCTTGAAAGTTTCTAATTTTTTTTAAAAAAATACATTTTGTGCATATCCTGCAATCATTGCATTCCATGAGATAACGTCTCTCTGAGGCATTCTGTCAAACAGTTTACGTGCCTTTTCTATGCTTCCACATTAATTGAAGATGAATTTTGTTTTGCACAAGCAGGCTGATGAGAATGGGTTTGTAAAAAGATCAACAGCTAGTATGTTGAGTGGAAAGCAGCTTGCTTCTCCAAACACAGTGAGTTCTGTGATGACCTCAATGAACACATTTTATCGTATTTTCTGTGTTCTATGGTATTGAATATTAAATCTTACAATTTTTTATTTGTCTGAATGAGATATTGATTGAGCTGCATGTAGCTGCTGTAATCTAAAGAGAAAACTATACAAGTTTATTAGTTTATGTTATTCATGCATAAAAACTTGTTGGAAGCCTTTATGCAAGTTTAGTAGGAACATGGATGAAGTGCAACTTTTGAACGTAATAAAAACTCAACATATTTTCCAAGGATTGTTATAGATCAAATATAATATAAGTTGAATGTCATGCTTTGGATTTATTTTTGGTTGCCTTGTGCATCATTTTTTATGAATCTCCTTATGTGTGGATGGAAACCAACCCTATGCCTTGTCAAATCATTTTGTCAAAATGTTAACTTCGAGTTTATAAGCTGAATTGAAATTTTGAACAAAAATTAACTATCATCCACAGGTTTTGGATAAAAAATTATTTTTTCCTAGTTTTTGACTCCTCACACCTTGGTAGAAATGTATGTTTTGTAATTTTCTCTTGTTTTCTATGTTATAAGGAAGGTTTGCAATAAGGTTATTGAACAATAGTTAATATGGAATGCTTGTTGATATTTAAATTGCTAATGTGTATGCACAAGCAGGCTTATGAGAATGGGTTTGTAAAAAGATCAGCTACTAGTATGTTGAGTGGAAAGCAGCTTGCTTCTCCAAACACGGTGAGTTTTGTGATGACCTCAGTGAACACATTTTATCGTATTTTATGTGTTCTATGGTATTGAATATTAAATCTTACAATTTTTTATTTGTCTAAATGAGATATTGATTGAGCTGCATGTAGCTGTTGTAATCTAAAGAGAAAACTATACAAGTTTATTAGTTTATGTTATTCATGCATAAAAATTTGTTGGAAGCCTTTATGCAAGTTTAGTAGGAACATGGATAATGTGTTATTTGTTGGAAGCCTTTATGTAAGTTTATGTTATAATGTGTTATTTTTTTCTTTTTGCAGGAATGTATTGATAAACTCAAAGAAGGAGATAAAGTTAAGGTGTTGGATCCATTAGATGGTGATGTTGTGGGCATTGGGCAGATTCATTCCCTATCTATTATACATGGAGTCAACTTGAAAGGAACAATGGATGCAAATGTAAACATTTTAAAGGTCACAAGTAACATACCCCTTGTTTATGAAGACAAAATAGATGGAGTTGTTCGTCTAAAAGAGAAAGAGGGAACCTTCACATAGTGGCCACTAAAATATTTGCAAAAAATGACATAGTTGAACCTATTTATCCTGTACTAGTTGCTAGACATCTTGGCTCACTACTTTATGCAATATTTTGAATATGTTGTTCAAGGATCTTAATTATCATGGTGTATTTGAAAGACTTGGAAACTCTTAGACAACTTTGACATTTTTTATTATATTTACATATATACTCTTAGACATCTTTGTCATCTTATAACTTGATATATATATTGATATATATTTGCATTAATTTTTTTTATTGTAGATTACATTTATTTATCATGATGTTGAATCAATCTTTTATTTTTAGTATGTTGTAGCTTGTACGCATATGTAATATTTTTATTAACTTTTATGTTTTAGTTCAAATTTAATATTATGTTAGTTTTGCATTATAAAATTTATGGTATTTAATAAATTATTTATTTTGTGATTATATTTACTACCAATTAATGAAAACTAATAAATAAAATGACTGAATTAATGACTAACTGTATGACTAAAGTAATGATTAAATTAATGACTAAATATGACTAAATGACTAAATAACTAAATATATGACTAAAGTAATGACTAAAATAATGACTAAAGTAATGACTAAATTAATGACTAAATATATGATCAAAGTAATGACTAAATATATGACTAAATAAATGACTATCTTGACTAAATAAATGACTAGTTAATAACAATTAATGACTAAATTAATGATTAAATATATGACTAAATTAATGACTAAATATATGACTAAATAAATCACTACCATGACTAAATAAATGACCAGTTAATAACAATCAATCACTAAATCAATGACTAAATCAATGACTAAATCAATGACCAAATTAATGACCAAATCAATGAGTACAAATGAATGACTAAATAAATGACTAAAATAGTTTAGTCATAAATTTGGTCGCGTTATTAATGATCGGCAATAAACTACTAATGGTCACGTGACCAAAATTAGTCATTTATATGCAATTTTTAGTAGTTTATTTAGTCATATATTGTTGTTTGTGTACTAGTGGATTTAACGGTTGCTGGAAAAAAGAAAAAGTGATTTTGTTTATCCCACATTGGCAAGGTGAATGAATGAACTCTCTTAAGAGAGTTATAAAAGAGATTGAGGAGCTCTCTTTTAGCAATGGATGTTTGATTATTTTGATGTTGTGGGTTTGGAGTTTGGCTTTGAGCTAGATTTCGACTTGTTGAGACGAAAATCTCTTTAAGATCGCCTTTCTTCATGTGTGAAAGACCACATCAAGAGAGTGTTTGGGGCAGCTTCATTTAGGAGCTTCAAATGTGCTTCATGGTTTGCAGATTTGGAATTAAAGATGAAGATTAGCGATATATTTTGGGGTGAAATTTGATGGTTTGGCTTGTTATTTTCTGAGAAGGAATTTTGGTTAGTGTTGTAATCAATTTGGTGAGATTTTTTGGTATTTTCCTATGTTTCATGTGGCACCTGGGAATACATATTTTTCTCATTAAACAAAAATGGAAGGAGATTTCAAACTGGGTGCTTGACTAATCCATTCCTTTTCCATGGGTGATCATTTTAAGCATTAGTTCAAAAAATTTCATGTAGACTTGGATTTTAGGGAGCAAATCGCCCTAGCTAGGATAGTATGACCTATTGGGATTAGAGAACAGGGTTTTCAGAGATTAAAGGAGCCAATTTCAGTTGAAAGAATACCCTAGATTAAAGGAGCCAATTTAATCTTGTTTAAATGTAGTTTCTTCATTTTTAAAAAAATAAATAGCATTAGAAAATGGGATCCCAATTTTTATAAATTGGGATCTCATTTCGTAATAATTAGGATCCAGTTCCCTCTCTGTCGATTTAGGACCCTTTAACAAATGGGATCCCGATTTTTAAAAAGTGGGATCCTGTTTTACATTTACGCTCGAGATCCTGAAGCTAAAAAGGTCCAAATTTTTAAAAATCGACATCCCGTTTATAAAAATCGGGATCCCATTTTAGCAATGCTGATTTCATTTTTTTGGCTGAGGAAAAAAATTCCACATTTCATGGACTGAACTTTGTGCACTTACCCTAGTACAGGACTTCTAAAACCCCTTATCCTTTTTCCCTTTTTTTTAGAATCTCAAAATCAGAAATCCTAAGAAAATAATAGAGCATTCAACGTCAAATCCACCCAAGTCCTCACTTTTGAGTAATTTGTCAAACATAGGTCCCTTTGTGTTACTAGCATATCATAATGCCCATTGAGCTTATCCACACGTCAAGACCTGACTTCAGAAACATTGGAATTACCATACGATCTTTGTTGCAATCTTAGCATACGCGATAGTTTTTCAAGAGAGGATAGAGCGTCTTTGGACTCTTTATTCTAGAGTGTTTGGTGTGTCACAAAACGCACATCAATAGTGTGTTGTTCTTATTTCATTATTTTATTTCTGTAATTTTAGTTCTTGATTTGTTCTATGTTTCTTTTAAAATTAACAAAAATACTATAGAAGGTATCAAGAACTATTAGGTAGCACAAGAAATGATAGAAACTAAACCTACTAGAAAATATTAGAGTATGGATAACTACGGTACCACAATTTAAAGTTTGTTTGTAGCTGGGTGACATTGGTGCTATGTACTCAATAAGTGGGATATGCAGCCATGTCTCAGTCCAATTCAAACCTATTTTGTCATCAGGGTTGATACAACTGTGGAAGCTCTTAGGAGGAAAGAAAATCATTGTGAACTCAACCCAGGCTGATTTGGGCAAACCAATACCATATTTCACAAGTATTGTAGAATCCAAAATGAATCTAGTGAATTTTGATGACCTAAAAAAGTAAATAAATATTTTGGTGTTCATTTTAGGCAAATCCACTCTTTTTCCTGCCCGCATCTGCAAGAAACTAATTTAATGCCACACAAGAACCATGTAGATGGGGTTAATCTTCACATGAAAAATAATCCTAGTGATAAGTTCTAATTTAATTTTTCCTAGTAATACAATTGGAGATTTTGGTGCTCTAATTAATTCTTAGAGATCATTTGATTGGAAACCACTATTAACATCAGATCACTTTAGGTGATCAAAATTGAGAATGACATGATCATTTGATTGCATTTGGGGAGGATTGTTCAGATTTAAGGTGTAGAACATCCACTTCCAAACTTCCACTTAAACTAGAATTATTTGAATACTTAGGATTTTAAAGCTATCTCTTTCACTCTTTCTTTTCAAGCTATAACTTTTCTCCAAGACTTGAGTTCAATAATAATGATAAAGATATTTTAGGTGAACTGCCTAAATATAGTTATTACCTAAATTCAATTAGACATTAAATTAAATAGGAAGTGTATTTTATTTCTCTATAATAATATTCTAAATTTTATTCCTATAAACTATAGTTAAATGTATATTATAATTTTATTTCTCTGTAATAATATATTATATATTTTATTCCAATAAACTATATATTGAGATATATATATATATATATATATACAATTTTACTATATAACACATAAATTTTAATTTCGAAGAATTAATTTATTTCATTTACATTGTTTGCTTTATTTTTATTTGAAAAGTTGTTTTTATTTACTTAAGAATGATTTTATTCATTAACTATGTGTTTTGTTTTATTTTAGCTTTTATAGTTAAAGTGAGGGTTACGACCCTCTCCCTTTGTATTAATTAATAAAAATATTTTACATATATTATCTATTGATAATAAAAGATTAATGATAAAACAAGAAGAAACTAGAAATCACAGTCATTGTAGACTCATGATAAACACCATCACAAAGTATGAGGCTTTTACTATGTAACATGAGTATTTGCATACATGGTCGATGAGCCATTGTCAATCAAAACTACCTAATAGAACTGATCTGCATATATGACTAAAATTTAGACATAGATAAGTGAGATACCAAAGAAAGAAACTAGCTTAGTAATACCCTTGCACTAGACAAACTATAAGATTTTCAACATGGTAGCTATAGGCCAAAGGAACTGTCCTTTCTCTTGACCAATGAAACATAGAATAATCATAAGTCTACAATTTGAGATCCATCCATTAGTAAAATGAATAATAAAAAACTATTTAATATTTTGCATAATTGTAGCTTGTTATACCTCTACTTTTAGATCCTCTTGTTAATTTACAGAAAAATAATAATGAAAAAGAAAGAAACCAGAGAATTTATCTTACCAGCATGTGTAGTTTATTTATATTCCATAATTTCTTAACCATTAGATGGAAACTAACATTTCATTTAACTCTGTAAGTCTACCTTGAAATGAACATACCATGAACTTATAAGTTGTATTCAGCAGAAAAGAATTATGTGTGGAACATATGTAACTATACCCAGGGGACTTTATAGTGAAAAGTTGCGCCAACAACAATATGTAACTGTCCATTCTATACTTAATATGAAAAAGACTTACATTTAAAATAAAAATTATGTAATTCAAAATGTATTTGAAAAATAACTTTGAATAATGAAAAGTAGATTTCACCATCATAGAAGACCTTTCTTGTATAATTTTATTCCCCAGAGTTTTCCTACTCCTCCTGCTGAAAAGGAGCTTTGTTTGCATGAGCAAAGATATGAACTCTGAACATAGGTTTCCTTCGATTGTCGGCCCAGTTTTCCTCCTCCTAAAAAGGAGCTTTGTTTGCATGAGGAAAGATATGAACTCTGAAAATAAATTTGCTTTGATCGTTGTCCAACCGCTCAAAAATACAAATGTCTCCTTCCTTTATATTATTAGCCCGTGTAAAATATCTCCACCCCGCACTAAAGGTAGGCATATTGCTCTTCATAACACATTGCACCTTCCATTCCTTCTGTTCTCCATTCAAAATAACAAGAACAACTTCACTTTTTTGTTTTGGAAGTTGAATGGGATAATCCGATATTTTGGTGAACTCCTGCATTGCCAAACCATGCCAAAAACTAAGTAATTTAACCCAAAAGATCATTGATTTAATACATTCTTAAACTTCACAATTCACACAAATGCAGATTTCCATATTATGCCTTGCATATTGTGAGCTTGTTAAATGCCTCTGTTTTAGATCCTCTACTCCTAATGAAAATTTGAAAATATATATAACAAAAGAAAGCAGAGAATTTGATCTCACTAGCACGTGTGGTTCATTTACGTTCCGTGATTTCATAACCATTTCATGAAAGGGCCTATCTGATTTGAAGGGAGCAGTAGAGGAGACACACTCTCCATGGTTCTTAGATGAACAACCTGCAGCAAATTAGCTTTGTTGTTACACCAGTTCTCCTGATAAAAATAGGATCTAAATGCCTATTTTGAAAGATCAAATAAATTATGGAGCTTAAAAATTTAATAAAGTTGGACAAAACTTTTTCTTACCAAGAAAAGAGGTAGCCGCTGGTTCAGATGTGTCGTTGTTTTGCTCATCAGAAACCAAATCAACCACTAAACCATTGTTTGTTTTGTCATGGTATTTACCATGTTTTCTAAGACATTCCAAAGTGCACGTCCTCCATGCTATGAAAAGCTCCCCAGTTTCTTCATCTTCCATGATGCAAAGCTTATACAGATAGCCTCAAAAGCACATTTAAAATCCTGAAACACAGTATATCAACAACACAGGCAAAGTCTGAATGAATGAATGACATGCACTTGAAGTTAAGTCAAGTAGAATTAGATCAGTGAAGAAAAGAATGGCAGTATTGGCGAGGCGTACAGATCGTATACTGTGAAGGATTCTTGCTCTGGCATGTGAAGGACTTCCTCATAGAGAGGTTTGAATTTCTGACAAACAAGTTTGATAGAGTAACCATTTGGAGGCGCTTGTTGTGACATGTCTACAAGCTCTAGAGGCCTTAGACAATACGCATGGAGTTGGACCACCTCCCATTTTATTTTTAGCAAATTAATCACATCACTTAGGGCTATAACGTGGTACTAATGTTGTATTTGAGTCATAAATAGTAGGTCGTGTGTGAATTATGAGATCTGAGAGATAATGTTCCCAAAAAAACAATTAATGGAGATACAATGAACTTGAGTATCGTCGGTCACCGGAGTTCATTTAAAGTTGCCAATAGCTTTTTCCTGCTTATAGAATATCTTTATGATTTATAGGAACCTTTTCATTCATTTTATAAAGTAACTTCCCATTTAATTCATCACAGGTCTCTCTCCATGTATTTCAAGGCGGTAGGATAGACTTTAAAAAGGAAAATTAACAACTACTTTGGTTTTGGCAGCATTTTGTTCTTTTTCTTGGACATTAGTGATTAGGATTGTAACAGATTCAAACTCGATTAGTTGTGAATGATAATAAAATTAAAATTTATTGCGAACTGGATGTAATTATGTCTTAAAATTTAAAATTTGCTGACAAAGTATCGAGGAACAAGTGGCGCATTCAAAAAGAAGAAACATTGTATTTTTATTTTTAATTTTTTTAATTTTTTAGGGAGGGGAATCGGGTGCAGCATGGCCCCCCCTATAACCCCCCACCGCCGGTACACTTTTTACCATGACCGGCAGTGCTGGCGGGACACACCAACCGGTACCACGGGAGCGCCGGAGAGTCGAACCCATGGTGGGCGCCCTGCGACAGGGAACACCTAGAAGAAACATTGTATTTATGATTCTAAAAAAAAAACAATTGTATTTTTTAATTCAAATACATAAAGGAAAAGTTTTGATTTGTAAAGGAATACAATACATTTTTATATAATTCTAGGCTAATTAAATAAATCCATACTATCAAGTACAAATTAAATTATTTTTATTTTTAATGAAACAATGTTTTGATTTATAAACTGAAATGTTTAATTTAGGATTCAATAGTAATAAGGTAATTGATTTTGAGAATAATAATGTAGAAATATTTTTTTATGTTATACAGAATTTAAATTAATGATATCAAGTTTCTACAAATTTATTTTTTTATATATATTGAATCAAAGCAAATTACAAAGAATAAAGTTCCTTGAGATATGGCCAAGAGGCCCAATCA
>VDFB02010305.1:0-15350 GCA_007258455.2 Sequoia sempervirens
ACATGAAAAAAACCATTGCAACACTTGAGGAAATAAATGGCGCCACTCAACAATCACTTAGGTCTATGAAGAAGTGCAAGAATGTGATCTAAAGCCATCTGGAATTGATCTGGTAGCTAAGAAGTAGATATACCATTACTACGCAGTCAATACCCATGAAAAGAAGCAGCTAACCGTTGAGGAAATCACATTTTGAATTATATCCATTGATCTATCCCAATCGTGTCAAGATCCAACAATCCATCATTCACTATCCATACTTTAAAACCTGATCGTTAGATTGACGGTCATTCAAATCTCCATCATTGATCTATTATATCGCTAGATATCATAGGGATACCCATTATAGTCTCACCCACACTGATGAGAAAGCCATTGAACCATCACCAGGACACCAACTTCACTCCTGTCGATAGGGAATTTTCCTGCTGACTCCATTTGTTACCGCCTTTTACAGGTCCCACCAGATACACGTGTCACTAGCATGACTCACAACAATGATGTGAGTCATCCAATCACGCAATCGGGTAGCACCACCTATCAGCCTTCGTCATCACCCACCATCACCACCACTTCATCAACAGTTACAAGGCATCCACGTGGATGAATCTCCACTACTTTCTGCTGACCATATGAGACTTAACCAAAATCCACCAAAAGCTTCAGTGGAAAGAACAAGCACTGTTCAATCATTTAAACCACCACTGTTGATCCATGCAAATCATCACCATGACATCACCATTCACTAATGCAACAAAAACCACCATTGGTCCCACCAAGGGCATACGTCACTAACCAGCTAACCCTGCAATATTTTGGAAAACATTATTTTATTCATGCTGGGTGCACGGGGAATGACTGAGATTAAATCTCAACATCACATCTCCACTATTAGATTTAAACTTATGATATCAGGCATGTAAGTGGAGACTGAGCTCCAAACCTATAGCAAGATATGTGTCTACATCCTGCTAACCCCGCTGCTTTTTAGAAAATAATATTTAATTCCTATGGGGTCTGCAGGGAACGAACAAGATGTAATCAACACTTTTACTTTGATCTATGTTGTTTGATCAAGGGCCCACCCACACACTTAAAATGTTAATACACACATGCGTATAAGTCATCACTAAAAAGGGGGCCACCTAGGACATAAGGCTTAGGGGGATGAAATAATTTGGCCCATGACTTAGGAAAAGATTAAGCATTTTCAACTGGGGCGGTGACTAGAATGACAAGGTAAAGGGGCCAGTGAACACATGACCGCCTAGACATGAGTTATAACTCGAATGACCAGGAATCGCCGATAGCAAAGAGATCGCAAGTCGCATGAAATTCAAACTTAAAAAACACATGTCAGAGGTTAAGAAGTTAGGAAAACCCATGACTTAGGGAAAGATTAAATATTTGAAAGGGTTGCAACTAGGCAAACAAGAAAAAATGACATAAAGTCATGAATTTAAGGGTCAAGCCTATGCTGGCACAAGATGTGAACATGAATTTATAACAAAAGTGCACACCAAGGGTTTAGGGTTTTAGGATATAAGGGTTTAAGCCCTTCATGCAAATTTTGAACCCTAAATAGACAAAATGGAGGAAACTCAAAGGATCAAGAGGCAAAATTTATGGAAATGGCCATGGATTTTACAAGAGTACCACTAGTGGCTCTGTAGTTAGGGATGTACATTGAGGGAGAAATGAAGCGAAATTCAAAATCTTTGGAGAAGCAAACCAAGCAACCAATGGGAAGCGAGAGTCAACCCAATACATAACACCTCATTTGAAGTAGCTAAGCCACCAAATGAAAAAGGGGGATTAAAATTTACCCCTGTCAAACACCAATCTGTTAAAGGAGCTTATCTTCCTTAACCAATAATTGTTTTTGTCACACCATAGCAACACAAGTAGCCTCCCTCTTGCAAAAAAAAAATGTGATTACCCTTGAACAAGTGAGAACTTGCTCCATGTTTTGCTTTGTTGTTACATGGTAACCACATCATATAGGCCACCTCACTACCACCCATTACATTTTTTGATTCTTTATTTGGTGAAAAAAATTGAGAACACTAATTAGCACCATAAGAAACCTTTATCCCTTCACACTTGTTGATCACTTCACATGAATCAAGGCCAAAAAAAAAGCCTCAAACTCACATGGAATAGAAAAATGTGCCATCTTATCATACTAACATGCAAAGGGAAACTCATCCTTAGACAAGTCAAACTAAAAAATTTGAAGCTCAGGCACATAAGGAACATGAGTAGCTAGAAAATTACCACCATGTTGCTATTCATCAGAAATACAAGCGTCATGCCTAGAGTCCTCAATGTTGATGCAAACCTCATCAACACATCCATTCAAATCATGAGGCACTTTGTGTGAAGAGATATACTCTTCAAATTGCCTCTCCTTTTCATCTTCTTTGTAATCTACTGAGGCAAATGTGTCACAAAAATTTGAACTATGACACACATCTAGGGAACTTACCTCAACAACAAAAAATTTCCATGAAAAACCTGAAGCTTGCTACCCATGAGAAAGACTATGAACTGCAACCCTTGAAAAAAAGTCTTCATATGCATCCATATGATCCATACAATCATACTCCTCAAGTGTAGACTCATCATAAATAACATCATTAGCTATAGTAACATTTCTTTCTTTCTTTTCTTCTTCACATACAACTGCATCTATGCTATCCTCATGCGCAAAATTAGTGGCAACTTCAAAAATGAAACCAGGGAAAAAATAAGGTGAGAAACATGACAAGGAAACAACCTCTTGTTTATCACCCACAGTAGACACATCTTCTTCTTCCCTACTGCTACACAAACTACTAGAATCACATCCCACACTATCAAACTAGAAATTATCATTGGACTCATCATTACTGCTCTCTTCTACTTGAAAGTCACCACACAAACTGTCACACTCATCTGATATAGAAAGAAAGCTCTCTTTCTCCATTGTTTCAACATCAACAAGAGGTACATCTGCACAAAATTCTTATGTGGGTTGCTCAAAATCCAAAGCTTCACCATTGTAAGATGCATCATTATTCTTTTCTATACCAACCAGACACCTAGAATAAGTACCATCACATAGTATAGATAGGAAGCGATCCCCATGCCTCTCTATCAACTTATCGATCAATGAAAGAAAACCATCAATGTCTCCAAATCCCAAAGGCTTCCACCTTTGTGGCATTGTACTCATACCTGACTCAAGTCTTTCACAAAATAAATCAGCACATGTTGATTCATTTGGCCTTTCTGATTTTGGTATAAAAAACCAACATTCCATGAACTTGTCATGAAAATAAAATGGGGATTCATCCTCATACATTTCTATGTTCCATAATGCATCTAGAGGTGAGAAATTTTCAACCTCAGATTCATATTCTTCTTCAACTTCCTAACTGTGCAGAGAACTACCATCAGACATATGACTGTTATTCACTTCACCAAACTTATTAGTGAATATTTCTTTAAACTCACGCCATGAACAAATAGAATGCAAAGGAATATTAAAAAACTAGTCCTTAACATCATCTTCTAGAGTTCTTACAAATAACTTCATGACAATGTCCTCTTCCTCTATTTGAATTTCCACTAATAAATTAGTGAAATCTTGCCAATGTCTTAATGCTGATTCTTTTAAACTGCCTCCAAACAGGAAAAAATTTCTTTACCTCTCTTGGCACAAAGTGTGGATAACCATGCATTTGACTGCAATCCAGAGGGTTATATATCTCTAAATAAAAAGGTTTTCTTTGAGGATACGACTATGGTTCAATCATGGAAAAATAGCTAGTAGAGGGGGAATCCATTTGATGATAAATTTTAAATCTTAACCCTCTACAACTAGCTACAAAATATCCAATTTCTCTTTTCCCTTTTGAGCTAGTACCTTAAAGTATTGAATAAGGAACAATATTTACTAGAACTTTGTTGTAGACCTTCATAAAAAATGTTGCAATAGAAAAATACCTGAACACTACTATGACCAACTCTTTTAATGATGCAAAATATTTTGCAGAGTTGCCACCTCTTTGAAAGAGGAAAATATCTTCAAGCGACAAAGAGCTCATTCCAAGATCAATGTATTTATGAGTTCTCTCCACTAGCAGAGCACCAAACTTCAAGAACACACTCAAAACATTGTAGGAACCTCCCTCTTCAAGTATGCAGGTCCCTTTGCAAATCTCTATCTTCCTCAATAAGGAAAAGCATATTTGTAGTTGCTCACCCAAAGATTTATGCACTTATCTTTACCTTCCTCAAAGCATGTGGTTCACAAAGAGGCAGAGCATATATTCATTTGCTCACCCAAAGATTTCTTATTTTTCTTTACAAATTTGGATGAATCTTTTGATAAGACTATCTGTAACAAAAATACTAAGTTCATCCCTAGTGGAGTTGCCAATCTGTTGGAGGTTCCAACTGATTGTCTAGCATCTCCCAAAGGGTAGCTACTCCTTATACTTAGAGACCCTAGGTCAGTGGCCAACGAATAGGAGATAACTGATTGGCAAGCCTCTCCTCTGCACTTTAGGCTTTGCAGGACCAGGGTGGGTATCCCTATTCATTAAGGCAGATCATCACACTACAATGATGGAAGGCCTTCAATGGGCTAAATCATCTACACAACCTTCACTACGAGTAATGGCTTGTGGTAGTTTGGAAAGGGAAACATGAAAGAAAATCTAAACTAAGAAAGCAGGAAATGTTTTTGAATTGAAAGTTTTGATTCTGCCCTAGCTTCATACTTTGTGAATCTCCTTGACTAGTGCCTAATCCACATGGAGTCAAGAATGAAATAAACTCCTACAATAGACCAACCATGGCTTCTCATAACCCTACTACCTTGCAGCAAGAAACCAACAAAAGGACAATCAACATGTTACTTAGTTATCCACATTGCACTACAATACCATCATTATCTCTATGCAAGCAATTACACCATTCCTTGAATGATAGGAAAATACAAACATAACTCAAACAACAAGTGTGTTTGAAGCATCAAAACAACCCTTGATTATATTGATTCAAAAGATAATGCATACAATATTTGGAGAACATATAGATTGACATATATAATGAAGCAAAATACAAATGTTGTATGGCAATCATCTATTGTTATTACAGAGTATAGCTCATTACATTCCCTATCTATGTCCAAAGGACTTACCCAATCTAACTTGACTCAAAGCAAAGAATTACATAAAGCATAGAAATAGAATATGGTAGGGAAACACTACACTAGACCACTCAGGTTGGAGAGTAGAAGTCTGAACCCCAAAAGAAATAACAAAACTTGTCTTTATAGTGGAGGCATAACTCAAATTTCAAATTCAAACCATAAACCTAACTCAATCAGAGTTATAGAAAGGATTAAATCCGATAAAATTACAAACATGAATAATTTCTCAAAATAGAGTTAACAATCTAGCTATAGTCTCACACTCTCAAAGTACACCCAACAACATTATTGATAGAAAGCTCTGGGGCTAGGTATGGTAACCCCCCGAAATTCCACGCATCACACCGAAGAACATACCGACAAAGACCAAACCACTGCATCAATTTAGGAAATAAATGGTATCATTAACAATAAATTTTGCTTGGGAGAAGTAAAAATACACATGTAATTGTCTTTGGATCAACTCTCGTAGTTGGTTGCAATCGTATATTAATGTGATATTCATTACCCACTTAAAAGAGTAGCTAACCATTTGGGAAATCAAATTTTGGAATTGTACACTGGCTTGTCTTACTCAGCACCAAGATCCAACACCCATCGCTTCAATGTCCATAACTTAAAAAACTCCTAATTCATTGGATTTTAAACACTTTAAATCGTGGCTAACATCATCATCAGAATATCATCGAATGACTCACAACAACAATGAGTCATCCAATCACACAAATTGGGTAGTTCCACTTGGAAACACTTCGGTACCCACTATTGTCACCTTCTTGTCAGGTCCCACCACTTCATCAATGGTCACAAGGAATCCACATGGATGAATCTCCACTAATTTTCTCTAACCATATAAGACTTAACCAAAATCAACCAAAAGCCTCAGTAGAAAGAACAAGCATCGTTCAATCATTTAAACCACCACCGTTGATCCCCGCCAACCATCACCATGACATCACCATCCACTACCATGACAACCACCACCACGGTCACATTCATAGGGACACGCTACAACTCGCTAACCCCACATTTTTCTTTTATTGATTATTTTTAATCGAGGAGCTGTGGGAATGACTAAGACTAAATCTCAAACAACGAATCTCCACCATTAGATCAAAGCTTATGATATCAAGCATGTAAGTGGAGACCAAGCCCCACATCTGCAGCAATACACGTGTCCACATCCCGCTAACCCCGATGCTTTTTAGAAAACAATATTTAATTCCCATAGGGTGTACGGGGAATGACCAAGATGTAGCCACACTTTCACTTTATCGTTCGTTGTTCAATCAAGGGCCCACCTGCACATTAAAAAAGTTATTATGTAACATGCGAGGTTGCGATCGTATAGGGGTCACCTTAGAAAAATGGACTTAGGGACGAAGGAAATATTCTTGGCCTCACACTTCCAGGGAAAATGAAACAACATTTTAACCATGCGACCGAAATAAGGCAAAGGGTCAGGTGAACCAACACCACCCAGACACAAGTTGCAACTTGGATGACCGGAACCCGGCATAGGAGGTCAACATGATTTTAAAACAAAAGTGCATATCAAGGGTTTAGGGTTTTGGGATATAAGGATTTAACCCCTTCCTGCAATTTTTGAACCCTAAGCAGACACAATGGAGGAATCTCAAAGGCTCAAAAGGAAAAATTTATGGAAATGGCTATGACTTTATATAGGCTCCACCACAATGCCCTCTAGCCTACATTTATAAAAATGCTCTGCCGCACTTGAGCTATTGCATCTATAGCCTAACATAGCTGTAATAATGACATTTGTGGCATCTTCCCTTTAAATCACCGAGGAGAAATAAGGGACATCTTGAAGGTATTAAAATCCAAGGAATAGGTAATCTCTCTTGGATAGATAATCTAAAAGGATTAATCAAATGAACCAAAATCTGTTAGATCAAACTTAGAAAGCCTCCTTATAAGATTAAAAAAAAATTAATTTAATTTTTTTTATGTTATTTATAATTTATTGGATATTTAATCATGGAAATAGAAATTTAGTTTCAACGGTATCCAAGGTGATGTTATTTTAGGACTAGAAATTAGTTGATTTAGGAGATAAGTAATAGTCATGATGACTATTTACTTATAATTATTGTTTCCCTTCGTGGGTAGTAGTCGCAAAGGAACTATTTGGGGAAAAGGTGGCCATAGAAGGGCTGTGTACCCATATAAAATTTCACATCAAACTTAGTATAGAAAAAAAAACTACATATTTTACGCCTTGACCCCATTTGGAAGTAGGGTATGTAGGCAGTCTAGAAAACAAAGGACGTTCCCAATACTCAGGCGTTCAGGTTTGGGGCTGAGGGTGTATCGTTGATAAATTTGACACCCTTAAAATGAAAGATTAATTTAATCAAGGGAAAGGGTAAAATATTGAAGATTAATATCAAGATAAAAACATATTCCTTGTATACTCAAAAACATTGCTTGATTCCTCGAGAGGCTTAGGCAAAAACTTCTGAGGTGGGTATCAAGTTCTTATTTACTTATTTTTCTTTTGAATAATCCTCAAGATAGACCTTAGTGCGCTTTGATTAGGAAATATAGTCCTTAGAGAGTGACTCGTATGAGCCTAAAGTCTCTGGCTAGAGCATCTTTCCTATCTTGTTTTGATGGATCGATGTCGCCCTATTTTGATGGATGGATGCCTATCCTATTTTGATGGATAGATGGATTCCCATCCTATTGTGATGGATGGGTGTCTATCTTGTTTTGATGGATAGATGAAATCTTGAGTATACAAGAGAGTGAACATTTAATGTCTTTAAAGAAATAATAATAATAAATCAAAAAAATTGTGATAATTTTGGAGGTAATGGATTGGGTTGTTACACACTTTTTACCAATTTTTCCTTTCATTTTTTTAATTTTTTTTTTCCTCCCTAGTTGTTTTCCTACCTTTTCTAGCCATCTCCTCATCCCTTTTTCATTTTTCAGCCCTCACCCCACTCTTCCAACTCAACTCTTCTTAAGGCCAATTTTGTAATCCATTTCATTATTCTCCTCTTCTTGATGATGAATAAATGAGTGTGATTTGAAATGTCGATCCAAATAAACATACACAATTGAATCTAGAAAATTTCCTTTAATTCATATGGACTATGGAAAAATTATACCTACTAAGATAAAGTTTAAAATTATGTGCTTGTGTTTAATGTGGCCGCCCAGGTTTTGGAGCTTGATGCATTTGTATCATGTTCTAGGTAATTCTTGATGGATTTTATAGACCCATTTTGGCTCTACACATTCAAACGCCTCTACAATCATCATTCAAGGTGACAAACATTGAAATGATGAAGATTTTTTTCCCTTTTGAAATGCATTATGAATTATCTTGTGAATCTCAATGACATTGAGTTCAAGTGCAAATGTTAATGACACTAATGGTTATGGTTTAAGAAACCCTTGCAAAAATCTTCTATCATGTTTCCTCAGTTCATCCTAGCTTCTAAGGCCAAATATCTATATATTTGTAAGTTTTCTTGTTTGTAAGGGTTGGTCATTGTATTAGTGTAGAAATATCTAGGGTTTTCAAATTTTGATAGTTGTTTGTCATGAAAGCCACTCTCCATGTTACAGAAAGATAATTATTATAGTGTATGATTGTAACATCTATATCCTTGGCTAAGAATTAGTGTTTTAGAGAGCTTCAAGGGTTTTGAGGTGCAATAGGGCCTCACATTCTAAACTTTCTTCCACCAAATTTCTTGATGAAGCTATAAGTGGGTATTTGAAAATGTGACTACATTTAATCAATGAAATATTTGTATATGTGATTGCCTCTCGCCTATTATAAATTAACATTGATAGATTTAGAGAAGGATTATTAAATAAAAATATATATTGTATAATATCTATATTATTCCTTGTTGAGTTTTTGTTTGAAATGGTTAAACACTATATTGTTACCTAATAAGGTACTAATCAATAGATATCTCAACCCTCTATACTCATTAAAAATAAAAAATATTTTACCAATTTTATGAAAATATATGTAGAAAATATACATGTTTTCCATGATTCAATGAATATTTATTAATGAATGGTAAGTGAAATTTGAACTATCATGTTTGGTGAATCTTGCACAATGTTGTATACCTTGTTGTGTGTTATTTTTGTTAAATAAAAATCAAATTTTATGAACTATAAACTACTATAATCTTATAACATATGATGCAAGGTATGGAATCAACTATAATAGGTCTAATGCAACTAGTGTTGTCTTAACTTAGTGAAAAGTTTTTGGGGTTAAGGGAACAATTGGGTATAGTTTTTGTGTAACTCACTAATTAGACACCCTTAATTAATATGTTAAACTATTTTTAGTGACTTATAGGAACACCCTTATGGGTTTAAGTTGAGCCTAAAGAGAAAGAGAGTTTACCCACTCTTGTAGTTAGCCTTTAACCTTCCTAAATATAAATATATGAGCGTATTTTTACCTCCTTGGTGATAAACCATTTGCCTTGAAGGTGAAAAAAATCTCTAGGATTTTGGACCTAACATTTTGGCTCCAATGTTATGGAGAACTTAATCTTGGTTCACATTTGAAGACATTTACAATATTGGTAGTTGAAGGAGTTGCTTTGTATTTACATTTGTGTTGTTTGTTTTGATTGATGTCTCTTCTAGGAGAAGAGTGGTGACTTTGTAGTAATTATAACTTAGAAATATCAAGCAAATCTAAGGATATTTTAACATGGAAAGATACATGTGGTTTGAGTATCAACAAAGACATGAAGAAAATCTTAGAAGATCAAAGGGACATAATACTATATGGAAAGATAAAGATAAAGACACAAACCTATGTCTGACACTACACGGTCTTATGATATAGAATTAGTAGGTGGCTCTAGTATAAATGATAATTTTATTGATTTATTAAAAGATCATTATAAATCTAATGATTTCACCAATAACTTGGTAAGAATTACAAGAAAAATATAAAGACTTAGGCTAAAATTAGAATAAAAGAGTTTACTCATTAGTAGAAAGAATAGAGTTGATGCACAAAGGTATGAATATAGTGATAGGAATCAAAACATAGATGAGTAGCCTACTCACCTACATATAAATTCTCCTAGTGTATCACAAAGGGATGAGATGGAGTGATATCTCCCTCTTCTTGATGCTAATGCATTCATGAAATCATAGAATGAAAGAAGGGAAAGATAAGTGGATGACATACTTGATTTGATAGATCAAATTAGGAAAAAGGAAAGGGAAAGGGAGAGGGAGATTGAGGCTCATATAGCTTTATAACAAGCCCAAATTATACAAGATGATTAGTTGTTAAACTAAAATACAATTTTCTAGAATGTACAATAGCCTAATCAACATGTAAACCCACATACTACCTCTAATGTTAAACAATAGCCTAATTATTAGTAAACCCATAAATTTCCCCTAATGTTGAATATCATAATGTCCCTAACTAACAAGTAGGATCATAGGGGGAAAATAACATGAATGTGGGGTAGAATATGAGGATAAACCATAGAAGAATGGATCAAATTTTCCTCTAATTGGGCAATCTTTAAAAGGAAAGTGCAAAAGATTGGTGCAAAGAGAGTAGTGCAAAAAGACTTCTTGATGTAGCATTAACACATGAGGCTTGAATTCATGAGGTATTCAAATCATAATATGACTTGATATATTTGACTACTGAATTTCACCATGCATGAGCTCGTAACCATAAAAGGATGTCTATGAAACTATTATTGAATTGAACAAAAAAAAATAAAAATTTATAAGAAAAGTGCCACCATAGTTAAGGAAAAATGACTTTATGTGTCTTTAGTTGTATTGTGGTGCATTTGATGTCAAAGTTGGGTATTATCTCATGGATAAGAACCCATAAATTCTTAGGGAAGATTATTCTATTGCAATCAACATTGAAAGTAACATGAGAGTATTTGGTAATCATATTAAGAGGAGTAGATGTCGGTTGGCTTCACATGAAAAAGGGCCTAGCTAAACCTTTAACTATTGATGAAAGAGTTGGATAAGTTGACAAGTGTTCTAAATAACCTATCATATAAGGTTTCAAAAAGAAATGAAAAAGGAGCTTAACACCTCCTGGTTTTGTAACTCAATTTGTGAGGTTAGTGTTTGCATGATAGGCCTTATAAGGTATGTCGGAAAAAAGTTATCGTTATATAGTGGCGTCACTCCTTAAAATGTTGTTTACTAAAAAATAGTTTTTAAATTATTGAATATGGACAATCATATCATCACTAAAATTCCTCACGGTTTATGCATATAGGTACCGAAAGTGAAGAGATTTGGTTGAAAAATTATTCCAGTGTCGGTTTGGCCAAAAATTGTAAGCCCGGTATTGTGGGATCACCCATATATATATAGCTGTATTAGGTGGAGCTAAAAAAAAAATTAGAGAGGAGGTCAAGTCAACAGGTTTGAAAGCAATTGGACTAAAAGACCATAGAAAATGAAAGGTAGAATGTATATGGCTAAACAAACTTCAAATAGGAAAGTAAGGTAACTTCTGATCCACTCAAGAGAGATAATATGCATTTCTAGGAGTCTCCTTTGTGGTGTGAGGTCTACTACCTTCCTCATGATCCAACATGTATAGTTTCCCTAATTGATATAATAAATGAAGACATGCCTTATGAAAATAGAAATGCACACTACTATGATGAATATATTGATTAGTGAATCCGTTTCATGAAGAATGAACAACGATTGAGAGATGATGATAAGATATTTATGAATGATCATAGTGATGTCTCAAGGTAATATGAATTTCTACTTCATGATTTTAAATTATTAAGGAAATGATGAGATAAAAGTACCAGGGATAAATCCTTTAGATGAAGACAAAATTGTGTCAATGCTACATTCATCCATGCTCAAAACAATTGCAGAAGCTAAAAATGTTTCCTCCAAAACAACAATGTTGCAATACCAAGGGTAGAGGAACCTAGTTTAGAAGGAAAATAGGCTATAAGGGAATAGCATCAATGATGATAGTCTAAGGGAGAGGACAATTGACAATGAGAAAGATCGATACAACAACCATCCAACAAAGGAAATTACATCCCTAAGGATAGAAAAATATAACACCTACAAGTGTGAAGAAAAATTCAAAGGGAAATAACCTTGTTGTGAAGCAGCAACATAATCCTTCTTAGTTGTTGGATGAAATTGTAGACAAAGGGAAAAAATAAAATTTTAAAGGTAATGGTCTCATGGATTTTGGTTTTTGAATGCATTTCATTCCTTGAGCAAGTGATATAACAGTTCCACAAGCTATACCCTTACCTATTTATAGCCCTATAGATATGGCATAGGTGTTGAACCAAATTAGAATAATTGTTCATGTTAGTGAAATGTATAGGATCCTTAAACATGGGGTAGGATTTTATCATATTTTTCTTCTACAAAATATTAATAAGTCTATTGCAAACCCTAGTTCCACTTCTCTCCCCAAAGATAAAGAATAAACCATAGAGGTGTATTTAGGGAATGATTTATCAAAAATTCAAGCAAATGTTGATCCATTTTACACCACATTGATGATAAATGGATGGATAGTCCATGATTGCATGCTAGAATCATGTGCTCAAGCAATGTAATGCTTCTCATAGTCATGAATAATTTAGAGTTGAAGGTGTTTGTGTCCTATGACAAGTGTTTTTCATGGATTCCCATGAAATTAATATTGTAGGCATTTTGAACAATGTAGAATTTCAATTGGATACATATTCTAAGAAGTCGTTCTTAGTGGATATAATTATTTTTAATTGCTTGAATAAATTGGAGACATCATTTTATTTTATAAAATGGTCTGAATTCAATGGGTTGTAGTATCCGTGGATCTATGTTATGCTACCATTCCATTGGAGGGTAAAATTATTATTTACTACAGGAAAAATGGTAATGAATATGATTCGAAATCAATATAAGATAGTTGATAAAGTACATAGATACAAAAATATAACCACTTCATTGGTGTAGCTGATAAAAATACACTTGGTAGTAGAACCTCTCTCTATTCCACAACCCTAGTGAAAGTGCTAATGATTTGTAGACCATAATTTGATGGTGTGTGTCCTAGATAAGGTTAAGGGGTTGGATTTGTCCTTATTTTTCATAATCATGAAATATTTAAATACACTTTCAAGTTAACATTCAAGTGAACAAATAATATTGTAGTAATGATTGGCTTAAATATTGCATTAAAACATGAAATAACATGCATCAAAGTCCTAGGCTCAATTAAGAGCTCATAATGCTATAGGTAAAAAAATTCATGAAGTAAAGGATGATACTTTAAAAATATATATAAATGGTATTTGGGACACAATAGAATTGTTTGATGCATTTAGTATTGAACGAGTTGATAGGTCAATAAATTAAATAACATATGATATAACTATTGAGACATCCAAGTTTGATCTAAATTCAGTATCTTCTCAATGAAAAATTATTATTAAGGTCTTAAAAGATCTAGTATACTTGAAAATGTCTATAATTGGTAGGTATTAAATGAAAACTTGTAGATTCATTGGTTCCTAATTTGCATGGAGGAGTTTGATAGTTAGGTAATTGACTTGGAATCCATGGTACAATTTTAAGGATAAAAAAGAAACGTTGTTGGGAAATGAAGTAGTACAACTGAAGACCATAAGATCCCCAAAGGGTTGGTTGAGCTAGAGAGAATGTTTGATAGTGTATACCATTGCAAAAATAGGTCAACAAATTGATGAACATAATGTAGGTGTGAATTTGGGCGATGTTGACCCAAAGATGGTCTACATTAGAAACCAACAAAGAAGCAGGTGTTGATAGCACTACTAAGAAAATTTGAAAAGTGTTGGATGGAGTTATAGACAAAGGAAAGAAGACAAATGTAAAAGGTAATGATCTCATATCTTGTGGTTTTCCCATTCATTTCATTCCTTAATAAAATGATATTATAGTCCCACAAGATATACCACTACTTATTTATAGCCCTACAAATATGGCATATGTGTTGAACCAAATGAGAATAATTGTTCTTATTAGTGAAATGTGTAGGATCCATGAACATAAGGATATCGCCTTATCGTATTTTTCTTCTATAAAGAAGACTGAAAAGTTTATTACAAACACTAATTCCACTGTTATCCCCAAAGATAAATAATAAACCATAGAGGTGTATTTAAATTTTTTTTTATCAAAAAACCAAACAAATGTTGATCCCTTTTGCACCAAATTGTTGATCAATGGGTGGCTAGTCTATGATTGCATGCTAGAATCATGCAATCAAGTAATATAATGCCTCTCATAGTCATGAATAATTTAGGGTTGAAGATGTTTATGTCTCATGACAAGTGATTTTTCATGGATTCCCATGAAGTTAATATTGTAGTCATTTTGAACAATGCAGAATTTAAATTGGCTACATTTCCTAATAAGTCATTCTCAATGGATATAATTAATATTGATTGCTCGATTAAGCGGGGCATTTTTTTATCTAGAAAATGGTCCAATTCAATGTGTTATAGTATCCAAATGGATCTATGCTATGCTACCATTCCAATGGAGGGTGAAATTGTTAAACTACATAAGAAAAAAAGGGTAATGAATGTAGTTGAAGATTAATATAGGATAGTTGATGAAGTGCACTATATGGATATATAATATAACCACTTAATTGGATATTGTGATGAAGAAAGTAACAAGGTTACAAAACCTCTCTCTATTTCCATCCCTAGTGAAAGTGTTAATGATTTATAGACCATCATTTGATGGTGCATGTTCTAGAGAAGGTTAAGGTTTGGATTCAAGTCCTTTTTTCCCTAATCATGATGTATTTAAATACACTTGAAATTTGACATTCAAGTGCACAAATAATATTGCAAAAAATATTTTCATAAAAACATGGGATAACATGCATCAAAGTCCTAGGCTTGAGTAAGGGATCATAACACTATAGATAAAAACATTCATGCAATAAAGGACATGATACTTTGAAAAGATATAGAAATAGTGTTTGGGACACAATAGAATTGTTTGATGCATTTAGTATTGAATGAGTTGATAGGTCAATAAATTAAATAACATATGCTATAAATGTTGAGGCATCCAAGTTTGATCTAAATTTAATATCAAGTCT
>VDFB02010305.1:15450-202680 GCA_007258455.2 Sequoia sempervirens
ATACAAGCACTATTGATTCTGGTGGTGGAGTTTTTTCCCGAAAGGGTTTCTCCACGTATATGCTATGCCACTTCTATCTTTTTGTCTCATTCTTCTACAATCTTCCGTCTCTTTCTACAATTGGTAAAATTGATCTAAATAGATAAACATACACAAAGAATTGTGACAAAGAACGCTTAATTAAATCTACAGTCACATAGGTTTACAAGTTTTAAAGCTACAATTTCACCTTTATTTTCAACAAGGTCAACATGATTTTAAAACAATAGTGCACGCCAAGGGTTTAGGGTTTTGGAATATAAGGGTTTAACTCGTTCATGCAATTTTTAAATCCTAAGAAGACAAAATGGAGGAAAATCAAAGGCTCAAAAGGAAAAATTTATGGAAATTTCCATGGATTTTGTATGCTCCAGTTGGGGACGTCTTCTTGACAAAGTAGAGTGAGAATTCAGGTCTCTGTAGAAGTAGACCAAGCAACCATTGGGCAATGGAGTCAACCCAATCAAACACCTCATTTGATAGTCCCAGGCCACCAAATGAAAAAGGGGGATTAAAATTTACCCCTGTCAAACACCAATCTGTTAAAGGAGCTTATCTTCCTTAACCAATAATTGTTTTTGTCACACCATAGCAACACAAGTAGCCTCCCTCTTGCAAAAAAAAAATGTGATTACCCTTGAACAAGTGAGAACTTGCTCCATGTTTTGCTTTGTTGTTACATGGTAACCACATCATATAGGCCACCTCACTACCACCCATTACATTTTTTGATTCTTTATTTGGTGAAAAAAATTGAGAACACTAATTAGCACCATAAGAAACCTTTATCCCTTCACACTTGTTGATCACTTCACATGAATCAAGGCCAAAAAAAAAGCCTCAAACTCACATGGAATAGAAAAATGTGCCATCTTATCATACTAACATGCAAAGGGAAACTCATCCTTAGACAAGTCAAACTAAAAAATTTGAAGCTCAGGCACATAAGGAACATGAGTAGCTAGAAAATTACCACCATGTTGCTATTCATCAGAAATACAAGCGTCATGCCTAGAGTCCTCAATGTTGATGCAAACCTCATCAACACATCCATTCAAATCATGAGGCACTTTGTGTGAAGAGATATACTCTTCAAATTGCCTCTCCTTTTCATCTTCTTTGTAATCTACTGAGGCAAATGTGTCACAAAAATTTGAACTATGACACACATCTAGGGAACTTACCTCAACAACAAAAAATTTCCATGAAAAACCTGAAGCTTGCTACCCATGAGAAAGACTATGAACTGCAACCCTTGAAAAAAAGTCTTCATATGCATCCATATGATCCATACAATCATACTCCTCAAGTGTAGACTCATCATAAATAACATCATTAGCTATAGTAACATTTCTTTCTTTCTTTTCTTCTTCACATACAACTGCATCTATGCTATCCTCATGCGCAAAATTAGTGGCAACTTCAAAAATGAAACCAGGGAAAAAATAAGGTGAGAAACATGACAAGGAAACAACCTCTTGTTTATCACCCACAGTAGACACATCTTCTTCTTCCCTACTGCTACACAAACTACTAGAATCACATCCCACACTATCAAACTAGAAATTATCATTGGACTCATCATTACTGCTCTCTTCTACTTGAAAGTCACCACACAAACTGTCACACTCATCTGATATAGAAAGAAAGCTCTCTTTCTCCATTGTTTCAACATCAACAAGAGGTACATCTGCACAAAATTCTTATGTGGGTTGCTCAAAATCCAAAGCTTCACCATTGTAAGATGCATCATTATTCTTTTCTATACCAACCAGACACCTAGAATAAGTACCATCACATAGTATAGATAGGAAGCGATCCCCATGCCTCTCTATCAACTTATCGATCAATGAAAGAAAACCATCAATGTCTCCAAATCCCAAAGGCTTCCACCTTTGTGGCATTGTACTCATACCTGACTCAAGTCTTTCACAAAATAAATCAGCACATGTTGATTCATTTGGCCTTTCTGATTTTGGTATAAAAAACCAACATTCCATGAACTTGTCATGAAAATAAAATGGGGATTCATCCTCATACATTTCTATGTTCCATAATGCATCTAGAGGTGAGAAATTTTCAACCTCAGATTCATATTCTTCTTCAACTTCCTAACTGTGCAGAGAACTACCATCAGACATATGACTGTTATTCACTTCACCAAACTTATCAGTGAATATTTCTTTAAACTCATGCCATGAACAAATAGAATGCAAAGGAATATTAAAAAACTAGTCCTTAACATCATCTTCTAGAGTTCTTACAAATAACTTCATGACAATGTCCTCTTCCTCTATTTGAATTTCCACTAATAAATTAGTGAAATCTTGCCAATGTCTTAATGCTGATTCTTTTAAACTGCCTCCAAACAGGAAAAAATTTCTTTACCTCTCTTGGCACAAAGTGTGGATAACCATGCATTTGACTGCAATCTAGAGGGTTATATATCTCTAAAGAAAAAGGTTTTCTTTGAGGATATGACTATGGTTCAATCATGGAAAAATAGCTAGTAGAGGGGGAATCCATTTGATGATACATTTTAAATCTTAACCCTCTACAACTGGCTACAAAATATCCAATTTCTCTTTTCCCTTTTGAGCTAGTACCTTAAAGCATTGAATAAGGAACAATATTTACTAGAACTTTGTTGTAGACCTTCATAAAAAATGTTGCAATAGAAAAATACCTCAACACTACTATGACCAACTCTTTTGATGATGCAAAATATTTTGCAGAGTTGCCACCTCTTTGAAAGAGGAAAATATCTTCAAGCAACAAAGAACTCATTCCAAGATCAATTTATTTATGAGTTCTCTCCACTAGCAGAGCACCAAACTTCAAGAACACACTCAAAACGTTGTAGGAACCTCCCTCTTCAAGTATGCAGGTCCCTTTGCAAATCTCTATCTTCCTCAATAAGGCAAAGCATATTTGTAGTTGCTCACCCAAAGATTTATGCACTTATCTTTATCTTCCTCAAAGCATGTGGTTCACAAAGAGGCAGAGCATATATTCATTTGCTCACCCAAAGATTTCTTATTTTTCTTTACAAATTTGGATGAATCTTTTGATAAGACTATCTGCAACAAAAATACTAAGTTCATCCCTAGTGGAGTTGCCAATCTGTTGGAGGTTCCAACTGATTGTCTAGCATCTCCCAAAGGGTAGCTACTCCTTATACTTAGAGACCCTAGGTCAGTGGCCAACGAATAGGAGATAACTGATTGGCAAGCCTCTCCTCTGCACTTTAGGCTTTGCAGGACCAGGGTGGGTATCCCTATTCATTAAGGCAGATCATCACACTACAATGGTGGAAGGCCTTCAATGGGCTAAATCATCTACACAACCTTCACTACTAGTAATGGCTTGTGGTAGTGTGGAAAGGGCAACATGAAAGAAAATCTAAACTAAGAAAGCAGGAAATGTTTTTGAATTGAAAGTTTTGATTCTGCCCTAGCTTCATACTTTGTGAATCTCCTTGACTAGTGCCTAATCCACATGGAGTCAAGAATGAAATAAACTCCTACAATAGACCAACCATGGCTTCTCATAACCCTACTACCTTGCAGCAAGAAACCAACAAAAGGATAATCAACATGTTACTTAGTTATCCACATTGCACTACAATACCATCATTATCTCTATGCAAGCAATTACACCATTCCTTGAATGATAGGAAAATACAAACATAACTCAAACAACAAGTGTGTTTGAAGCATCAAAACAACCCTTGATTATATTGATTCAAAAGATAATGCATACAATATTTGGAGAACATATAGATTGACATATATAATGAAGCAAAATACAAATGTTGTATGGCAATCATCTATTGTTATTACAGAGTATAGCTCATTACATTCCCTATCTATGTCCAAAGGACTTACCCAATCTAACTTGACTCAAAGCAAAGAATTACATAAAGCATAGAAATAGAATATGGTAGGGAAACACTACACTAGACCACTCAGGTTGGAGAGTAGAAGTCTGAACCCCAAAAGAAATAACAAAACTTGTCTTTATAGTGGAGGCATAACTCAAATTTCAAATTCAAACCATAAACCTAACTCAATCAGAGTTATAGAAAGGATTAAATCCGATAAAATTACAAACATGAATAATTCCCCCCAAAAATAGAGCAACAAATAGCCATAAAGGCCTTTGACACCTCAAACACACTCCAACATTGATGACATTTTGAAAATAGGCATGGCACCCTCGAGAAATCCATGATCACAGTCAGTAAGAACATACCCCGACAAAGACCAAAACCACTGCAACACTCTAGGAAATAAATGACACCGCTCAACAATAATTTTTTTTTGGGAGAAGCAAAAATACAATCTGTAATTACCCTAGATCAATCCTAGTAGCTAGTTGCAGTTTCCATTACTGCATATTCATTACCCACGAACAAGAGCAACTAACCATTGGGGAAATAAAATTTTGAATTGTGGCCATCGATTTGTCTTACTCACACCAAGGTCCAACACCTATCGCTCAATGTCCATAACTTTAAAACCTTACCGTCATATTTAAACGCTTTAAATCAGGGCCGCACGATCATCACCGTAAAGATCATTGCATGACTCACAATAACAATGTGAGTCATCCAATCGCACAAATTGGGTAGTGCCACTTGTCAACCTTCATCATTATCCACCATCATCACCACTCGTTAGGCCCCACCACTTCATCAACAGTCACAAGGAATCCACATGGATGAATCTCCACTAATTTTTGCTAACCATACATGACTTAACCAAAATCAACCAAAAGCCTCAATAGAAAGAACAAGCATCGTTCAATCATTTAAACCACCACCGTTGATCCCTGTCAACCGTCACCATGACATCACCATCCACTACCACAACAACCGCCACCACCGGTCACACCAGGGACATGTGTCACCAGCTCGCTAACCCCACAAATTTTCTTTATTGATTATTTTAATTGGGAAGGGAGTGTGGGGAATGATTGAGACTAAATCTCAACAACAAATCTCCATCTTCAGATCAAATCTTATGATGTCGGGCCTGTAAGTGGAGATCGGGCCCCACACCTACAAAATATACTTGTCCACATCTTGCTAACCTTGCCACTTTTTAGAAAACAATATTTTATTCCCACGAGGTGCATGGGGAACGACCAAGATGCATTTAATGCTTTTACTTTGATATTCGTCGTTTGATCAAGGGCCCACTTGCACACTTAAAGAGTTGATACACACATGCCTATAAGTCATGACTTAAAAGGGGGCCACATTAGGAAAAGACTCAGGGGATGATGAAATATTTTGGCCAGCGACTTAGGAAAATGAAACAATATTTTAATTATGTGGTGACTGGAAAGACAAGGTAAAGGGTTCTGTGAACACATGACCGCCTAGACATAAGTTGTATCTAGGATGACTGGGAACTGGGCGCAAGAGGTTAGCATGATTTTAAAATAAAAGTGCACGACAAGGGTTTAGGGTTTTGGGATATAAGGGTTTAACCCCTTCATGCAAATTTTGAACCCTAAGTAGACAAAATGGAGGAAACTCAAAGGCTCAGAAGGAAAAATTTATGGAAATGGCTATGGATTTTGCAGGCTCTACCACAATGCCCCTAGCTCACATTTATGGGTAATGTCATCGCACTTGAGCTATTGCATCTATAGCCTAACATAGCTGTAATAATGACATTTGTGGCATCTTCCCTTTAAATCACCGAGGAGAAATAAGGGACATCTTGAAGGTATTAAAATCCAAGGAATAGGTAATCTCTCTTGGATAGATAATCTAAAAGGATTAATCAAATGAACCAAAATCTGTTAGATCAAACTTAGAAAGCCTCCTTATAAGATTAAAAAAAAATTAATTTAATTTTTTTTATGTTATTTATAATTTATTGGATATTTAATCATGGAAATAGAAATTTAGTTTCAACGGTATCCAAGGTGATGTTATTTTAGGACTAGAAATTAGTTGATTTAGGAGATAAGTAATAGTCATGATGACTATTTACTTATAATTATTGTTTCCCTTCGTGGGTAGTAGTCGCAAAGGAACTATTTGGGGAAAAGGTGGCCATAGAAGGGCTGTGTACCCATATAAAATTTCACATCAAACTTAGTATAGAAAAAAAAACTACATATTTTACGCCTTGACCCCATTTGGAAGTAGGGTATGTAGGCAGTCTAGAAAACAAAGGACGTTCCCAGTACTCAGGCGTTCAGGTTTGGGGCTGAGGGTGTATCGTTGATAAATTTGACACCCTTAAAATGAAAGATTAATTTAATCAAGGGAAAGGGTAAAATATTGAAGATTAATATCAAGATAAAAACATATTCCTTGTATACTCAAAAACATTGCTTGATTCCTCGAGAGGCTTAGGAAAAAACTTCTGAGGTGGGTATCAAGTTCTTATTTACTTATTTTTCTTTTGAATAATCCTCAAGATAGACCTTAGTGCGCTTTGATTAGGAAATATAGTCCTTAGAGAGTGACTCGTATGAGCCTAAAGTCTCTGGCTAGAGCATCTTTCCTATCTTGTTTTGATGGATCGATGTCGCCCTATTTTGATGGATGGATGCCTATCCTATTTTGATGGATAGATGGATTCCCATCCTATTGTGATGGATGGGTGTCTATCTTATTTTGATGGATAGATGAAATCTTGAGTATACAAGAGAATGAACATTTAATGTCTTAAAAGAAATAATAATAATAAATCAAAAAAATTGTGATAATTTTGGAGGTAATGGATTGGGTTGTTACACATTTTTTACCAATTTTTCTTTTCATTTTTTTAATTTTTTTTTTCCTCCCTAGTTGTTTTCCTACCTTTTCTAGCCATCTCCTCATCCCTTTTTCATTTTTCAGCCCTCACCCCACTCTTCCAACTCAACTCTTCTTAAGGCCAATTTTGTAATCCATTTCATTATTCTCCTCTTCTTGATGATGAATAAATGAGTGTGATTTGAAATGTCGATCCAAATAAACATACACAATTGAATCTAGAAAATTTCCTTTAATTCATATGGACTATGGAAAAATTATACCTACTAAGATAAAGTTTAAAATTATGTGCTTGTGTTTAATGTGGCCGCCCAGGTTTTGGAGCTTGATGCATTTGTATCATGTTCTAGGTAATTCTTGATGGATTTTATAGACCCATTTTGGCTCTACACATTCAAACGCCTCTACAATCATCATTCAAGGTGACAAACATTGAAATGATGAAGATTTTTTTCCCTTTTGAAATGCATTATGAATTATCTTGTGAATCTCAATGACATTGAGTTCAAGTGCAAATGTTAATGACACTAATGGTTATGGTTTAAGAAACCCTTGCAAAAATCTTCTATCATGTTTCCTCAGTTCATCCTAGCTTCTAAGGCCAAATATCTATATATTTGTAAGTTTTCTTGTTTGTAAGGGTTGGTCATTGTATTAGTGTAGAAATATCTAGGGTTTTCAAATTTTGATAGTTGTTTGTCATGAAAGCCACTCTCCATGTTACAGAAAGATAATTATTATAGTGTATGATTGTAACATCTATATCCTTGGCTAAGAATTAGTGTTTTAGAGAGCTTCAAGGGTTTTGAGGTGCAATAGGGCCTCACATTCTAAACTTTCTTCCACCAAATTTCTTGATGAAGCTATAAGTGGGTATTTGAAAATGTGACTACATTTAATCAATGAAATATTTGTATATGTGATTGCCTCTCGCCTATTATAAATTAACATTGATAGATTTAGAGAAGGATTATTAAATAAAAATATATATTGTATAATATCTATATTATTCCTTGTTGAGTTTTTGTTTGAAATGGTTAAACACTATATTGTTACCTAATAAGGTACTAATCAATAGATATCTCAACCCTCTATACTCATTAAAAATAAAAAATATTTTACCAATTTTATGAAAATATATGTAGAAAATATACATGTTTTCCATGATTCAATGAATATTTATTAATGAATGGTAAGTGAAATTTGAACTATCATGTTTGGTGAATCTTGCACAATGTTGTATACCTTGTTGTGTGTTATTTTTGTTAAATAAAAATCAAATTTTATGAACTATAAACTACTATAATCTTATAACATATGATGCAAGGTATGGAATCAACTATAATAGGTCTAATGCAACTAGTGTTGTCTTAACTTAGTGAAAAGTTTTTGGGGTTAAGGGAACAATTGGGTATAGTTTTTGTGTAACTCACTAATTAGACACCCTTAATTAATATGTTAAACTATTTTTAGTGACTTATAGGAACACCCTTATGGGTTTAAGTTGAGCCTAAAGAGAAAGAGAGTTTACCCACTCTTGTAGTTAGCCTTTAACCTTCCTAAATATAAATATATGAGCGTATTTTTACCTCCTTGGTGATAAACCATTTGCCTTGAAGGTGAAAAAAATCTCTAGGATTTTGGACCTAACATTTTGGCTCCAATGTTATGGAGAACTTAATCTTGGTTCACATTTGAAGACATTTACAATATTGGTAGTTGAAGGAGTTGCTTTGTATTTACATTTGTGTTGTTTGTTTTGATTGATGTCTCTTCTAGGAGAAGAGTGGTGACTTTGTAGTAATTACAACTTAGAAATATCAAGCAAATCTAAGGATATTTTAACATGGAAAGATACATGTGGTTTGAGTATCAACAAAGACATGAAGAAAATCTTAGAAGATCAAAGGGACATAATACTATATGGAAAGATAAAGATAAAGACACAAACCTATGTTTGACACTACACGGCCTTATGATATAGAATTAGTAGGCGGCTCTAGTATAAATGATAATTTTATTGATTTATTAAAAGATCATTATAAATCTAATGATTTCACCAATAACTTGGTAAGAATTACAAGAAAAATATAAAGACTTAGGCTAAAATTAGAATAAAAGAGTTTACTCATTAGTAGAAAGAATAGAGTTGATGCACAAAGGTATGAATATAGTGATAGGAATCAAAACATAGATGAGTAGCCTACTCACCTACATATAAATTCTCCTAGTGTATCACAAAGGGATGAGATGGAGTGATATCTCCCTCTTCTTGATGCTAATGCATTCATGAAATCATAGAATGAAAGAAGGGAAAGATAAGTGGATGACATACTTGATTTGATAGATCAAATTAGGAAAAAGGAAAGGGAAAGGGAGAGGGAGATTGAGGCTCATATAGCTTTATAACAAGCCCAAATTATACAAGATGATTAGTTGTTAAACTAAAATACAATTTTCTAGAATGTACAATAGCCTAATCAACATGTAAACCCACATACTACCTCTAATGTTAAACAATAGCCTAATTATTAGTAAACCCATAAATTTCCCCTAATGTTGAATATCATAATGTCCCTAACTAACAAGTAGGATCATAGGGGGAAAATAACATGAATGTGGGGTAGAATATGAGGATAAACCCTAGAAGAATGGATCAAATTTTTCCTCCAATTAGACAATCTTTAAAGGAAAGTGCAAAAGACTTCTTGATGTAGCATTGACACATGAGACTTGAATTCATGAGAGTATTCAAATCACAATATGACTTGATATATTTGACCCAATTTCACCATGCATGAGCTCGTAACCATAAAAAGGATGTCTATGAAACTATTATTGAATTGAACAAAAAAAAATAAAAATTTATAAGAAAAGTGCCACCATAGTTAAGGAAAAATGACTTTATGTGTCTTTAGTTGTATTGTGGTGCATTTGATGTCAAAGTTGGGTATTATCTCATGGATAAGAACCCATAAATTCTTAGGGAAGATTATTCTATTGCAATCAACATTGAAAGTAACATGAGAGTATTTGGTAATCATATTAAGAGGGTAGATGTCGATTTGGCTTCACATGAGAAAAGGGCCCTAGCTAAACCTTAACTATTGATGAAAAGTTGGATAAGTTGACAAGTGTTCTAAATAACCTATCATATAAGGTTTCAAGAAATGAAAAGGGCTTACCACCTCCTAGTTTTGTAACTCATTTTAATGAGGGTTAGTGTTTACATGACAGGCCTTATAAAATTTTATCCTTCATGGAAAAAGTTATCTCGTTATATAGTGGCGTCCTCCTTAAAAATGTTGTTTACTAAAAAAATAGTTTTGAATGAGATGGAAAAAAGTGCAATTTGATTCCAATTTTTTTGATAAAAATATATTTAGAATCTATAGACAAATGTCACAAATCACTAGTTTGCATCATCTTCAAATTCCTCACGGTTTAGCGCTATAGGTACAGAAAGTGAAGATTTAGTTAGAAAAAATTATTTCAGTGTCGGTTGGCCAAAAATTGTAAACCGGTATTGTGGGATCACCCATATATATATATTTGTATTAGGTGGAGCTAAAAAAAAAATTAGAGAGGAGGTCAAGTCAACAGGTTTGAAAGCAATTGGACTAAAAGACCATAGAAAATGAAAGGTAGAATGTATATGGCTAAACAAACTTCAAATAGGAAAGTAAGGTAACTTCTGATCCACTCAAGAGAGATAATATGCATTTCTAGGAGTCTCCTTTGTGGTGTGAGGTCTACTACCTTCCTCATGATCCAACATGTATAGTTTCCCTAATTGATATAATAAATGAAGACATGCCTTATGAAAATAGAAATGCACACTACTATGATGAATATATTGATTAATTGAATCCATTTCATGAAGGAAATAATTTCTTTGATTATGAAGATGATGATAAGATATTTATGAATGATCATAGTGATGTCTCAAGGTAATATGAATTTCTACTTCATGATTTTAAAATTATTAAGGGAAATGATGAGATAAAAGTACCAAGGGATAAATCCTTTAGATGAAGACAAGAAGATTATTGTCAATGCTACATTCATCCATGCTCAAAACAATTACCATTAAGAGGTGAAATGTTCCTCCAAAAACAACAATTGCAATACCAAGGGTAGAGGAACCAAGTTAGAAGGAAAAATGGCTATAAGGGAATAAAAAGATGATAGTCCTAAGGAGAGAAAGGTTGAAAAGGGAAAGATCCAATACAACAACCATCCAACAAAAGGAAGTACATCCCTAAGGATAGAAAAAATATAACACCTACAAGTGTGAAGTGGAATTCAAAGGGAAATAACCCTTTTGTAAAGCAACATTACAATACTTCTCATTTGTTGGATGAGTTTCAAAATTAAATAAGAAAAATTATAAGATAATGATCTCATATATTGTGGTTTTCATGCATTTTATTCATCAAGAAAATGATATTATAGTTACTCAAGAGCTTACTCTATTTATAGCCCTATAGATATGGCATAGGTGTTGAACCAAATTAGAATAATTGTTCATGTTAGTGAAATGTATAGGATCCTTAAACATAGGGTAGGATTTTATCATATTTTTCTTCTACAAAATATTAATAAGTCTATTGCAAACCCTAGTTCCACTTCTCTCCCCAAAGATAAAGAATAAACCATAGAGGTGTATTTAGGGAATGATTTATCAAAAATTCAAGCAAATGTTGATCCATTTTACACCACATTGATGATAAATGGATGGATAGTCCATGATTGCATGCTAGAATCATGTGCTCAAGCAATGTAATGCTTCTCATAGTCATGAATAATTTAGAGTTGAAGGTGTTTGTGTCCTATGACAAGTGTTTTTCATGGATTCCCATGAAATTAATATTGTAGGCATTTTGAACAATGTAGAATTTCAATTGGATACATATTCTAAGAAGTCGTTCTTAGTGGATATAATTATTTTTAATTGCTTGAATAAGTGGGGCATCATTTTATTTATAAAATAGTCTAATTCAATGGGTTGTAGTATCCAAATGGATCTATGTTATGCTACCATTCCATTGAGGGTAAAATTATTATTTACTACACAAAAATGGTAATGAATATAGTTGAGAATCAATATAAGATAGTTGATGAAGTGCACTACATAGATACAAAATATAACCACTTCATTGGATATTGTGATAAAGAAATAAACGAGGTAGTAGAACCTCTCTCTATTCCTAGCCCTAGTGAAAGTGCTAATGATTTGTAGACCATAATTTGATGGTGTGTGTCCTAGATAAGGTTAAGGGGTTGGATTTGTCCTTATTTTTCATAATCATGAAATATTTAAATACACTTTCAAGTTAACATTCAAGTGAACAAATAATATTGTAGTAATGATTGGCTTAAATATTGCATTAAAACATGAAATAACATGCATCAAAGTCCTAGGCTCAATTAAGAGCTCATAATGCTATAGGTAAAAAAATTCATGAAGTAAAGGATGATACTTTAAAAATATATATAAATGGTATTTGGGACACAATAGAATTGTTTGATGCATTTAGTATTGAACGAGTTGATAGGTCAATAAATTAAATAACATATGATATAACTATTGAGACATCCAAGTTTGATCTAAATTCAGTATCTTCTCAATGAAAAATTATTATTAAGGTCTTAAAAGATCTAGTATACTTGAAAATGTCTATAATTGGTAGGTATTAAATGAAAACTTGTAGATTCATTGGTTCCTAATTTGCATGGAGGAGTTTGATAGTTAGGTAATTGACTTGGAATCCATGGTACAATTTTAAGGATAAAAAAGAAACGTTGTTGGGAAATGAAGTAGTACAACTGAAGACCATAAGATCCCCAAAGGGTTGGTTGAGCTAGAGAGAATGTTTGATAGTGTATACCATTGCAAAAATAGGTCAACAAATTGATGAACATAATGTAGGTGTGAATTTGGGCGATGTTGACCCAAAGATGGTCTACATTAGAAACCAACAAAGAAGCAGGTGTTGATAGCACTACTAAGAAAATTTGAAAAGTGTTGGATGGAGTTATAGACAAAGGAAAGAAGACAAATGTAAAAGGTAATGATCTCATATCTTGTGGTTTTCCCATTCATTTCATTCCTTAATAAAATGATATTATAGTCCCACAAGATATACCACTACTTATTTATAGCCCTACAAATATGGCATATGTGTTGAACCAAATGAGAATAATTGTTCTTATTAGTGAAATGTGTAGGATCCATGAACATAAGGATATCGCCTTATCGTATTTTTCTTCTATAAAGAAGACTGAAAAGTTTATTACAAACACTAATTCCACTGTTATCCCCAAAGATAAATAATAAACCATAGAGGTGTATTTAAATTTTTTTTTATCAAAAAACCAAACAAATGTTGATCCCTTTTGCACCAAATTGTTGATCAATGGGTGGCTAGTCTATGATTGCATGCTAGAATCATGCAATCAAGTAATATAATGCCTCTCATAGTCATGAATAATTTAGGGTTGAAGATGTTTATGTCTCATGACAAGTGATTTTTCATGGATTCCCATGAAGTTAATATTGTAGTCATTTTGAACAATGCAGAATTTAAATTGGCTACATTTCCTAATAAGTCATTCTCAATGGATATAATTAATATTGATTGCTCGATTAAGCGGGGCATTTTTTTATCTAGAAAATGGTCCAATTCAATGTGTTATAGTATCCAAATGGATCTATGCTATGCTACCATTCCAATGGAGGGTGAAATTGTTAAACTACATAAGAAAAAAAGGGTAATGAATGTAGTTGAAGATTAATATAGGATAGTTGATGAAGTGCACTATATGGATATATAATATAACCACTTAATTGGATATTGTGATGAAGAAAGTAACAAGGTTACAAAACCTCTCTCTATTTCCATCCCTAGTGAAAGTGTTAATGATTTATAGACCATCATTTGATGGTGCATGTTCTAGAGAAGGTTAAGGTTTGGATTCAAGTCCTTTTTTCCCTAATCATGATGTATTTAAATACACTTGAAATTTGACATTCAAGTGCACAAATAATATTGCAAAAAATATTTTCATAAAAACATGGGATAACATGCATCAAAGTCCTAGGCTTGAGTAAGGGATCATAACACTATAGATAAAAACATTCATGCAATAAAGGACATGATACTTTGAAAAGATATAGAAATAGTGTTTGGGACACAATAGAATTGTTTGATGCATTTAGTATTGAATGAGTTGATAGGTCAATAAATTAAATAACATATGCTATAAATGTTGAGGCATCCAAGTTTGATCTAAATTTAATATCAAGTCTCAATGCCAAATTAGTATTAAGGTATTAACAATATCTATAATTGGTAGGTATTGAATGTTAACTTGTAGATTCATAGGTTCCTAGTTTACAGGGAGGAGTTTGAAAGTTAGGTAATTGACTGGGAATCAATAGTAGAGTTTGAGGGAAAAAAGAAGCATTGTTGGTAAATGAAGCAGTGGAACCAAACACCATAAGATCCCCAAAGGGTTGGTTGAGATAGATAGAATGTTTTATAGTGTAGACCATTACAAAAAATAGGTCAACCAATTGATGAACATAATGCAAAAGGTGTGAATTTGGGCACAAATGCTGACCCAAAGATGGTCTACATTGGAAAAATATTAAAACCAACAAGGAAGAGGATGTTGATAACACTATTAAGAACATTAAAAAAATGTTTTTCTTGATCATATGATGAGATGAAGGTGTATAGGGAGGATCTCTTTCAACACATTATTCCACTTTAGGTAGATGCCAAATTATTTTGTCAAAAATATAGACCCATCAATCCTACCCTTGCCCACATAATGTAAAAGGAATCAATGAAACTAAGAGAAGGGAGGGTTATTAAACTAACCAAATAATCAAAATGGGTTTCAAACTATGTTCTATTTAGGAAGAAGAATGGAGAAATAAGTTTGAGTATAGACTTTAGGAATTTGAATGTCAAACCTCTAAAAGATAATTATCCTCTTCTTGACATGAATCACTTGCTATAAAAGGTGGAAAGTTTTGAGTTAATGTTAATGATGGATGGATTTTTAGGGTAAAACTAGGTTGCAGTCAAGGAATCTAAGAAACATAAGATAGTTTTTACAAATCCTTGGGGCACATATGTGTACATGAGAATACAATTTGGACTCAAGAATTCAAGGTTAATATTTCAAAGAGCCATAGACACTGAATTTTGTGGTCTAATAGATGAGATAATGGTTGTATTTAAATATTATCTAAAAAAATATTTAAAGTATTCAAAAGAAACACTACAAGAATATATAATACATCTTCCAAATACGCCTTGAATACAAGATCTCTTTGAATCCCAAGAAGTGTGTGTTTGATGTAGATGAAGGAAAACTACTAGGGAACATTATATCTAAGGATGGAATTAGGATTGATTTAGAGAGGATCAAGGTGATTGATCTCATTCCTAGGCCTAAAATAGTAAAAGGTGTTCAGTCCTTTTTGGGTGGATCAATTTCTTGAGGCAGTTTGTACCAAACTTCATCGTAAAAACTAAGCTAATCTTTAACATGCTAAAAAAGGAAAAATAGTCATGTGGAAGGAAGAACCATCAAAGGAATTTATTGGAATCAAACTGGTCATCAAGGAAACACTAATTTTGATCAACCTTGATTAGTCCAGACCTTTCTATTTATTTTGATTTGATTCTTTCCACACTATATCTTTTTTTATGACAAAAGAATAAGGACAAGTATGAAAAATTGATTGCATTCTTTAGTAAATATTTTCAAGGGTCAAAGTTGAATTATTCTACAATGGAGAAGCATGCATATACCTTGGCCAAGGTTGTGAAGAACAATAGGACATAATTGATTGGTGCAAAAGTAATCACATATGTTCCACACATAGTTGTGAAGGATATTCCCCCCTAGCAGGAAACCTATAGGAAACAATGTAGGTGGATCAATAAGATCCAAGAATACAACATTGAAGTTCAAATGAACAAGCTATTAAGAGGTCAAGGTTTGGTAAAATTGATGGTAAATATAAACCTAGAGGCTATTGAGGTAAATAAAATTAATTTTGGTCACACATATGTTGATTACTCATTAAAAGGTGATCCCTAGTACAAAAAACATTGTATTATATTTGATGAATATGGAATTCCCAATTGGGTTGAATAAAATTTAGTATAGAACCCTAAAAATATAGTCCCAAAAGTATGTGATAATCTATAATAGTTTGATGTGGAGATCCCTGAGTGGAATGTTGCTCAAAGTTTGAATCAAGAATATTAGCATGTGATTGATGAATGCCATCAAGATATCTATAAGGGCCATTTCAAAGCCAAAAAAACTACACTTAAAGTTCTTAGAGTTGGTTTTTGTTGGCCTACTCTATTTAAGGATATAGGTTAAAGAGTAAGTAGGTATGTTACCTATCAAAGGTTTGCTGGTAAACTCAAGTTTGCAGGTGCTCTCCCTCTCTTACCAATGATTGTATGCAATCCTTTTGAACATTATGGAGTTGAATTCATAGGTGAAATATAAGAGAAGTCCAAAAATGACTACAACTGCATCCTTGTGGAAATTGATTATTTCACCAGATGAGCTGAGGAAATCCCAACCCATAATGCTTGATGAGAAATAAATAGGTTCAGTACCAATTGTTGGGAAACTCAATATCTATCCAAAAATGACTTCAAAGGATGAGATTCAAGGCTTGGATAACAAAAAAATGAAAATCTAAAACTTATATGCAAATCTGAAAATTAAGTTTCCTTAATATGGAAATACCATGATTAGATCCATCTTATTTATGATGCCAAAAAACAACAATTTTAACATGCTTATAAACACTACCTTATGTGAACTTCTAACATAAAATAAAAAGAATATCATCATCATAAGATAACAATAGTGAGGCACAAATCAGCAACACAAGATCATCACATAACACATGACTTGCGTGGAGAAAATATTGCGGGAAAAAAATCCACCAAGAAGAGAGGTCAAGTATGCATTATCATCAAATAAATGAGATTACAATACAACCAATTCCATTCTCCTCTTTGCCTCCACCACGACATCGCCTAAGTACTTGTGAACAACCTCCTTATGCCTCCACTTGTCCTTGTTCTTGCAAAGTAACACTGCATTCAACTATTCATCCTCATTTCTACATCCAAGTGACCGATTTTATAGATGTGTGAAGGCATCTAATGCAACAAACATGACATCCAAAGATGACCCTTCATTCCAAACGTCCCCAACCTTTGGATTACCTCTTTATAATGTGAAGGGATATCAATTTTGGCTCCAATACTTTCCCTCCAACTTCAACACCCAAACTTGAGAAGATAAGCATTTCATTAAATGTAAATGATGGAAAACCAAGTGACACCTGTTGCCTCTTTCCAAGAACCCACTTGGAGAAACCCAATAATCACTTATTTATCATTTCCTTTATCTTTTATTATACCATTTTAGGCATCCACATGTGGGTAAAACAATATTAAATATTTATGTCCACAACCCACCTCAACCACTACTAGAGGACCCATCGCCCCTTATGAGTATATTACAAAAAATGGTGAGAATTAATATTACAAAATATTTTCCCAATACACCATAAGTGCCTAGAGACACTTTCCAAGAATGTTGTAACCATGACATAGGATTTACAAGGTGGATGGCCCCTAATCCTAACATTCTCTCACTTGACATCAACATTGTAAATACACCCATAGGAATCACAAATAAGGGAAATCGTCGCTTAGCCAAACATGAACCATTTGAATCTACACCATTCTCCCATTCTCCAACAAGACATGCAAAAGAAACCATGATAACCACCATCAAGTAAAAATCTCCTTACATCCTCCAACATGCCATCTATGGAAGAAAAAAAGGAACATGCCAAGGTGAAACATATAAACTGTCTCTAAAACCTACACCAATCTTAATATGAACACAAGCATAAAATTCAAATGATAACAAAGGCTCTGAGTAGCTTCTTTACTCATACCACTTGGAATAACAACCACAACAAATTACAACTCATCCAAGCTAACCATACCTCAAACCAAGGTAAACCAAACATAGATTTAAAAGTTCATACCATCGTCATACCAACCAAAAATTTGTAATCAAGTCTCTGTATATCCATCCTCCTATTTCAATGCAACATACCAATGTAAAAATGAACATAGACAAGGCCAACTAATAATTTTGCATAAACATTGAAATAATCTTATGGATATAGACAGTCCAAATCTGAGTCATCCCACTGCAAGAAAGTGGGTAGCTAGTCCACAACTTGCATAAGTTGTAGATCCAAATCCAATAAAACATGCAAAGTCATCATCACATCAATAACCAACAAACCAAGATATCTTAGAGGATAACCATACATATATATAAAAACTCCCATTGCATGAGTAATTTCAAAGCTAAAAATAGATCAAGGCATATCAAGTCTATTAATAGTACTTCACATGGAGGATGAGGCTAATTCCTCTATTACATAGTGTCAAGGAAATACATAACGATATGAAAATCCTATAAAAAAATATGTTGCAATACCTCTTTCACCATTAGTCACCATATCTCTCCCAAGTTCTTCACACTGAACCATGTGAAGCCAAACATGTAGGAAGAATACCATGACAAAAGAGAAAACCTACAAATCAAACCATATCCTTATTCCACACTAACATGTACCAAGCTATGTAATGTAAGATATCCTTTACCATTCCTAAACTAAAAGGATATCAACATATAACATTCAAATCAAATGAAAACATAGCAGCAATAGATGTAAACCTCTCATACCAAAGGTAGATCAAACCAACCAATAATTCCCACAAAAAAGGGAATATGCTCAAATCCACAAGCCATTTCTTGTACCTCTCCAAGTAAGTCCTCAAAACTAGATCCATATCTCAAGACCTAAACAAGGAGAATAACAAAAATCCATATAACCATGCATATTATTCTTAACAAGTCTTCAAAATGTTTATATTCAAGACTAACTCATATGAGAAGACAAGATAAAAAATAAAGAATGCATCTGATATTCAGGTGGGCTATACCTCTCTGATAATTCACCTGTCGAGTAGACAAAGAGTGAGATACAAGATTGTCATGTGCATACAACACCAAGAAATGATAATCTTCTCTTCAAGTCCATAATGGATTCACATCCATAACTAGGTGTAGGCTCCTCAATCTTTTTGCTGAAATCCTCATCAAAGAAGAACCATGTCAACATACAATCTCATAAATAAGAGATCTCCTAACCTCAACCAAGTCTCTCTAGTCTCCATAAGCATCCACCAATCAATCCATGCTAACTTCAAATGCAACCCTACAAATCATGAAGCTCCAAGCAAAATGACTAATAATCAAAACCAAAGAGAACCAAACAAGACCATTACCAAAATTTCAACTATAGAATCAGGAACATATCATGACATCATGATCTAACACCCCCTCTTATGAGATCACATGAAAATAACCATCCATCATCAAAATGATGAATCAACACCACTGCGAAAACTCCCAGTGAACTGTGTAACCAAGCTCTCCAACCATTGTGATAACCATCTCCTAATTGAAGATCCTCCATGGACCCAACATAATAAAAGAACTCAACACCATGAGCTCCCAAAAGGTAAAGTACAACCATAATCTCCAAACCAAGAAGATACAAATGCTATACATCCTTTGTCAATCGAACCAAAGATGTCATAACTCTCACTACAATTTGAAGGAAAAATCCAAGAGCTCCTTATGATACCAACAACCATTGTAAAAGATCATCCATATTCTAATCAAATATTATCCATGGCTCACTACACATTGCAACAACAATAACTTAAAACCAAAAATCTTGAAACAAAGAAGATAGAACACATTATGTAACTACATAAAGTTCCCACTGAAAGTAATACAAATTTATACAAGGAATCATGACCAATTTATTATTTCCAAAACTCTACGGAAAGTGAACAAAGCTTCTCATGCACCATAAACAACTGCTAAAGATTCAAATGAGCAACAATATCAGGTACTCCAAATAACCATCTCCCATTGCAATAAGCATACCAATGCAATAATGGTAACCAAGAATATGGCCTACCAAATAGAATCCATATTAAACAAATTTCCAATATCTGCACATATGCACTATCTCGAAGGAGATATACATAATCAATGCTCCAATCTCAAATAACTGAAAAATAGATTCAACCCCACATTAGTATCATGAAAAATAGAGATATTTAGGTATAACATGTGGATTTCTAAGACTCAAACACCAAAACCAACACTATATTTGATTTTCCAAATAAACTCACATAAGAGTAACCATAGATCAACAAGATCCCTTCATGCAACCATGCAAACCTGTAACTGTCTTCATCTAGAACACCTTGAATATAGTCTCATCACAGATCTACATACCACACATTTTAGTTAACATGTAAAACATGCAAAACCATCTCTGTAAATTTGAAATCAATATAACCATCCAGACATTCACATGAAACATGTCATTTGAATAATGGAATAAGCATAAATCTACAAACCCACAACTAAAAACAAGATTAAACTTCAACCCAATAGGAAAAACCAAGTTGTCCAGGAGCTTATAACATATGAAACATATCATCTCCAAAACTCACAAAGAGGTTAGTGGCTTATCTTCTAGTGCTTTCATATAACCAAGGGGTAAATCCATGAAGCCAACATAAGCACTCCATTCTATAGTCCAAATTGAGAGTGTTTCTCCATGTGACCAAGATGTCTATTCCCATCCAACATGAGCACCTTGTCACTGCACATGACCACAAGGTAAAGTAACAAAACCACCAAATAAGAGGATACAAAAATATTTTCAAACAAGAGCTCCAAGTTACCAAACCATAACCAAATCCATAAAGATCCACAAATACGAGCTTCCAATGCCCAACATAGATCACATTGACAATATTCATGGCTTTCAATCTCACAAATCTGCAAAAAAAAGTTAACTCACAAAACATTCATTGCTATCTCAAAAGACTTCCAAAAACCTTCAATTCCTTCTAACAGATTCCCACAAGTTTGCCAAGCTAAGAAATAAAAAAGAAGGAATACCCATAACCAAGTTCACCTTAAGCTCTAATACCAAATGATGAGAAATAAATAAGTTCAATTCTAATTTTTGGGAAATTCAATCTCTATCCAAATATGACTTGAATGGATGAGATTCAAGGCTTGGACAATAGTAATATGAAAATCTAAAACTTATATGCAAATCTAAAAACTAAGTTTCCTTAATATGGAAATACAATGTTTAGATCTATCTTATCTATAATTCCAAAAAACAACCAAATTAACATGCTTATAAACACTACCTTATGTGACCTTATAACAACAATAAATAAAGAATATCATCAACATAAGATAGCAACAATGAGGCACAAATCAGCAACACAAGATCATCACATAACACCAAATTTATGTGGAGAAACCCTTGCGGAAAAAACTCCACCAAGAAGAGAGGTCAAGTAAGCATTATCATCAAATAAATGAGACTATAATACAACCACTTCTATTCTCCTCTTTTCTTCCACCATGGCAGCACTTGTGTACCTGTGAACAACCTCCTTATGCCTCCACCTGTCCTTGAAATTACAGAGTAACACTACATTCAATTGTTCATCCTCATTTCTACATCTGAGAGGCTTATTTTATAGATGTGTGAAGCCATCTAATGCACCGAACATGGCACCCAATGATGACCCTTCATTCCAAACATCCCCAACCTTTAGATTACCTCCTCAAAATGTGAAAGGACACCAATTTTGGCTCCAATAATTTCCCTCCAACTTGGGTTCCCAAACTTGAGAAGATAAAAATTACATTAAATGTAATAAATGATGGAAAACCAAGTGACACATGTTTCCTCTTTCCAAGTACCCACTTGGAGAATCCCAACAGTCACTTATTTATCATTTTCTTTATCTTTTATTATCCCATTTTAGGCGTCCACATGTGGGGAAAATAATATTAAATATTTATGTCCACAACCCACCTTAACCATTGCTAGTGGATGCATCATCTCTTATGAGTATATTACAAACAATGGTGAGAACTAATATTATAAAATATTTTCCCAATACACCCTAAATGCCTGGAGACACTTTTCAAGGATGTTGGAACCATGCCATAGGATTTACAATGTGGATGGCACCTAATCCTAACATTCTCCCACTTGACATCAACATTGTAAATACACCCATAGGAATCACAAACAAGGGAAAAAAATCCATTATCTAAACATATACCATATGAATCTTCACCATGCTCTCATGCTCCAACAAGACTTGCAAAATCAACCATGATAACCACCATCAAGAAAAAAACTCCTTACATCCTCCAACATGCCACCTATGGAAGAAAAAGAAGGAACATGCCAAGATGAAACATATCAACTCTCATTGAAACCTACACCAACCTTAATATGAACACAAGCATCAAATTCAAATGATAACAAAGGCTCTAAGTATTTTCCTTACTCATACCACCTAGAATAGCAACCACAAAAAATTGCAACTCATCCAAGCTAACCATACCTAAAACCAAGGTATACCAAACATAGATAAAACTTCATGCCATCAACATACCAACCCAAAATATGCAATCAAGTCTCTGTATATCCATCCTCCTATCTCAATGCAACATGCCAATGTATAAATGACCACAGACAAGGACAACTAATAAGTTTGCATAAACACTAAAATAATCTCATGGATATAGATAGTCCACATTCGAGTCATCCCACCGCAAAAGAGTGGGTAGCTAGTCCACAACCTGCATAACTCGTTGATCCAAATCCAATGAAACATGAAAACTCATCATCACATTAGTAACCAACAAACTGAGATATCATAGAGGATAACCAAATATATATCCAAAAACTCCCACTGCATGAGTAATGTCAAAGATGAAAATAGATCAAGTCATATCAAGTCTATCTATAGTACTTCACATAGAGGATGTGGCTAATTCCTCTATTCCATAGTGTCGAGGAAACATACAATGATATGCAAATCCTACAAAAAAATATGCTGTAATACCTCTCTCACCATTAGTCACCATATCTCTCCCAAGTTCTTCACACTAAACCATGTGGAACCAAACATCCAGGAAGAATACCATGACCAAAGAGAGAACCTGCAAATCAAACCATATCCTTGTTTCATAGTAACCTGTACCAACCTGTGTAATGTAAGATCTCCTTCACAATTACAAAACTAAAAGGATGTCAAAATCTAACATTCAAATAAAATGAAAACATAGCTGCAATAGATGTAAACCTCCCATAGCGAAGGTAGATCAAACCAACCAATCATTCCCATGACAAAGAAAACATGCCCAATGCCACAAACCATTTCCTGTACCTCTCAAAATAATTCTTCAAAACTAGATCCATAGCTCAAGACCAAAACAAGGAGAACAACAAAAATCCATATAACCATACTCTTCTTCTTAACAAGTCTTCAGAATGTTTACACTCAAGACTAAATCATATGAGAAGACAAGATACAAAATAAAGAATGAATCTAATATTCAAGTGGGCTATACCTCTTAGTTCATTCACCTAGTGAGTAGACCAAGAGAGGGATACATGATTATCATGTGCATACAACACCAAGAAATGGCAATCTTCTCTTTAGGTCCATAATCATAACTAGGTGTAGGTTCCTCAATATTTTTGTTGAAATACTCATCAAAGAGTAACCATCTCAACATACTATCCCATAAATAAGAGATCTATTGGCCTCACCGAAGTTTCTCTAGTCTCCATGAGCATTGATCAACCAATCTGGATGCTAACTTCAAATGCAACCTTGCAAAATCATGAAGCTCAGAGCAAATGATTAATACTCAAAACCAAAGAGAACCAAACAAGACCATTATCAAAATTCTAACTATATAATCAGGAACATATCATGACATCATGATCCAACATCCCCTCCTAGGAGATCCCATGAAAATAACCATCCATCATCAAAATGATGAATCAGAACCACTACCAAAACTCCCACTGAACTATGTAACCAAGATCTCCAGGCATTGTGATAACTGTCTCCTAATTGAAGATCCTCCATGGCCCCAACACAATCAAAGAACTCAACACCATCATCTCCCAAAAGGTAAAGTACAACCATAATCTCCAAACTAAGAAGATACAAATGCTATACATCCTTTGTCAATAAAACCAAAGATCTCATGACTCTCACTACAATTTGAAGGTAGAATCCAAGAGCTCCTTATGACACCAACAACCATTGTAAAAGACCATCCATCTTGTAATCAATGATAATGCATGGCTCATAATACACTACAAAAACAACAACTTAGAACCAAAAATATTCAAACATAGAATATAGATTACATTATGTAACTACATAAAGCTCCCACTGAAAGTAATACCAAGTTATACATGGAATCAGGACCAATATCATTTCCAAAACTCTACTGAAAGTGAAAAAAGGTTCTCATGCACCATAAACAACTCCTAAAGATTCAAATGGACAACTATATCAGGTACTCCAAATAACCATCTCTGACTACAATAAGCATACCAATGCAATAATGGTAACCAAGAATATGGCCTACCAAATAGAATCCACATCAAATTTTTTTCCAAGATTTGCACATATGCAATATATCGAAGGAGATATACATAATCAATGCTCTAATCTCAAATAACTGAAAAATAGATTGAACCCCACATTAGTATCATGCAAAATAGAGATATTTAGTTATAACATGTGGATTTCTAAGACTCAAACACTAGAATCAATGCTAGATCTGATTTTTCAAATAAACCCACATAAGAGTAACCATAAATCAATAAGAACCCTTCAAGCATCCATGCAAACCTGTAACTGTCTTCATCCAAAATGCCTTGAATACCGTCTCATCACATATCTACATAACACACATTTTAGTTAACATGTAAAACATGCAAAACCATCTCTATAAATCTGAAATCCATATAGCCATCCAGACATTCAGATGAAACATGTCATCTGAATAATGGAATAAGCATAGGTCTACAAACCCACAACTATAAACAATATTAAACTTCAACCCAATAGGTAAAACCAATTTGTCCAGGAGCTTACAAAATATGAAACATATCAGCTCCAAAACTCACAAAGAGGTTAGTGGCTTATCTTCTAGTGCTTTCATGTAAGCAAGGGGTAAATCCATGAAGCCAACATAAGCACTCCATTATGTAGTCCAAATTGAGAGTGTTTCTCCATGTGACTAGGATGTCTATACCCATCCAACATGAGCACCTTCTCATTGCACATGACCACACGGTAAAGGAACAAAACCACCAAATAAGAGGATACATAAATATTGTCAAACAAGAGCTCCAAGTTACCAAAACACAACCAAATCCATAAAGATCCACAAATACGAGCTTCCAATGCCCAACATAGATCACATTTACAATATCCATGGCTTCCAATCTCACAAATTTGCAAAAAAAAGTTAGCTCATAAAACATTCATTGCTACCTCAAAAGACTTCCAACAACCTTCAATTCCTTCTAACAGATTCCCACAAGCTCGCCAAGCTAAGAAATCAAAAAGAAGGAATACCCAGAACCAAGTTCACCTTAAGCTCTAATACCAAATGATGAGAAATAAACAAGTTCAATACTAATTGTTGGGAAATTCAATCTATACCCAAATATGACTTCAATGGATGAGATTCAAGGCTTGGAAAACAATAATATGAAAATCTAAAAATTAAGTTGCCTTAATATGGAAATACCATGATTAGATCTATCTTCTTTATAATGCCAAAAAGAAACCAACTTAACATGCTTATAAACACTACCTTATGTGAACTTATAACAAAATTAAATAAAGAATATCATCAACATAAGACAACAAGAATGAGGCACAAATCGACAACACAAGATCATCACATAACATGGGATTTACGTGGAGGAACCCTTGTGGGAAAAAAATCCACCAAGAAGAGAGGTTAAGTATGCATTATCATCAAATAAATGAGATTACAATACAACCACTTCTATTCTCCTCTTTTCCTCCACCATGGAAGCACCTGTGTACCTGTGAACAACCTCCTTATGCCTCCAACTGTCCTTGAAATTGCAGAGTAACACTACATTCAATTGTTCATCCTCATTTCTACATCCAAGAGGCTTATTTCAAAGATGTGTGAAGGCATCTAATGCACCAAACATGGCACCCAAAGATGATGCTTCATTCCAAACGTCCCCAACCTTTGGATTACATCCTCAAAATGAAAAAAGACACCGATTTTGGCTCTAATAATTTCCCTCTAACTTGGGTTCCCAAACTTGAGAAGATAAACATTACATTAAATGTAATGAATGATGGAAAACAAGTGACACCTATTGCCTCTTTCCAAGCACACACTTGGAGAATCCCAACAGTCACTTGTTTAAATCATTTTCTTTATCTTTTATTATCCCATTTTAGGTGTCCACATGTGGGGAAAATAATATTAAATATTTATGTCCACAAGCCACCTTAACTATTTCTAGTGGATCCATCACCCCTTATGAGTATATTACAAACAATGGTGAGCACTAATATTATAAAATATTTTCCCAATACACCCTAAATGCCTGGAGTCACTTTCCAAGGATGTTGGAACCATGCCATAGGATTTAAAATGTGGATGACACCTAATCCTAACATTTTCCCACTTGACATCAACATTGTAAATACACCCATAGGAATCACAAACAAGGAAAAAACATCCCTTAGCCAAACATATACCATATGAATCTTCACCACACTCTCATGCTCCAACAAGACCTACAAAATCAACCATGATAACCACCATCAAGAAAAAAAATCCTTACATCCTCCAACATGCCACATATGGGAGAAAAAGAAGGAACATGCCAAGATGAAACATATCAATTCTCACTGAAACTTGCACCAACATTAATATGAACACAACCATCAAATTCAAATGATAAAAACAACTCTAAGTAGTTGCCTTACTCATACAATCTAGAATAGAAACCACAAAAAATTGCAACTAATCCAAGCTAATCATACCTCAAACCAAGGTATACCAAACATAGATAAAACTTCATGCCATCAACATACCAACCCAAAATCTGCAATCAAGTCTTTGTATATCCATCCTCCTATCTCAATGCAACATGCCAATGTAAAAATGACCACAAAAAAGGCCAACTAATAAGTTTTCATAAACACTAAAATAATCTTGTGGATATAGACAATCCACATCAGATTCATCCCACTACAAGAAGGTGGGTAGCTGGTCCACAACCTGCATAACTCGTTGATCCAAATCCAATGAAACATGTGCAAACTCATCATCACATTAGTAACCAACAAACCAAGATATTATAGAGGATAACCAAATATATGTCAAAAAACTCCCATTGCATGAGTAATGTCAAAGATGAAAATAGATCAAGTCATATCAAGTCTATCTATAGTACTTCACATAGAGGATGTGGCTAATTCCTCTATTGCATAGTGTCAGAAAAACATACAATGATATGCAAATCCTGCAAAAAAAAATGCTATAATACCTCTCTCACCATTAGTCACCATATCTCTCCCAAGTTCTTCACACTGAACCATGTGAAACCAAACATCCAAGAAGAATAGCATGACCAAAGAGAGAACCTGTAAGTCAAACCATATCCTTATTCCACACTAACCTGTACCAACCTGTGTAATGTAAGATCTCCTTCACAATTCCCAAACTAGAAGGATATCAACACCTAACATTCAAATCAAATGAAAATATAGCTGCAATAGATGTAAACCTCTCATATCGAAGGTAGATCAAACCAACCAATCATTCCCACAACAAAGCAAACATGCCCAATGCCACAAACCATTTCTTGTACCTCTCAAAATAATTCTTTAGAACTAGATCCATATCTCAAGACCAAAACAAGGAGAACAACAAAAATCCATATAACCATGCTCTTCTTCTTAATAAGTCTTCAGAATGTTTATATTCAAGACTAACTCATATGAGAAGACAAGATACAAAATAAAGAATGCATCTAACATTCAGGTGGGCTATACCTCTCAACTCATTCACCTGCTGAGTAGACCAAGAGTGGGATACATGATTATCCTATTCATACAACACCAATAAATGGAAATCTTCTCTTTAGGTCCATAATGGATTCACATCCATAACCAGGTGTAGGCTCCTCAATCTTTCTGTTGAAATCCTCATCAAAGAGTAACAATGTCAACATACGATCCCATAAATAAGAGAACTCTTACCCTCACCCAAGTATCTCTAGTCTCCATGAGCATCAACCAACCAATCCATGCTAACTTCAAATGTAACCTTGCAAAATCATGAAGCTCCAAGAAAATGATTAATACTCAAAACCAAAGAGAACCAAACAAGACCATTATCAAAATTCTAGCTATATAATCAGGAACATATCATGACATCATGATCCAACATCTCCTCCTAGGAGATCACATGAAAATAACCATCCATCATCAAAATGATGAATCAACACCACTAAAAAAACTCCCACTAAACTTTGTAACCAAGATCTCTAGGCATTGTGATAACCATCTCCTAATTGAAGATCCTCTATGGCCCCAACACAATCAAAGAAGTCAATACCATGATCTCCCAAAAGGTAAAATACAACCATAATCTCCAAACTAAGAAGATACAAATGCTATACATCCTTTTTCAATAAAACCAAAGATGTCATGACTCTCACTACAATTTGAAGGTAGAATCCAAGAGCTCCTTATGACACCAACAAACATTGTAAGAGACCATCCATCTTCTAATCAAAGATTATGCATGCCTCACTACACATTGCAACAACAACTTAGAACCAAAAATCTTAAAACAAAGAAGATAGATTACATTATGTAATTGCATATTAAAGCTCTCACTGAAAGTAGTACCAAGTTATACATGGAATCATGACCAATATCATTTCCAAAACTCTATTGAAAGTGAACAAATCTTCTCATGCACCAGAAACAACTGCTAAAGATTCAAATGAACAACAATATTAGGTACCCCAAATAACCATCTTCAACTACAATAAGCATACCAATGCAATAATGGTAACCAAGAATATGGCCTACCAAATAGAATCCACATCAAAATTTTTTCCAAGATTTGCACATATGCAACGTATCAAAGGAGATACACATAATCAGTGCTCTAATCTCAAATAACTGAAAAATAGATTCAACCCCACATTAGTGTCATGCAAAATAGAGATATTTAGGTATAACAAGTGGATTTCTAAGAATTAAACACCAGAATCAATGATAGATCTGATTTTTCAAATAAACCCACATAAGAGTAACCATAGATCAATAAGAACCCTTCAACCAACCATGCAAACCTGTAACTGGACCTTCATCCAGAACACCCTGCATAGAGTCTCATCACAAATCTACATACTACATATTATAGTTAACATGCAAAACCATCTCTGTAAATCTGAAATCCATATAACCATCCAGACATTCAGATGGAACATGTCATGTGAATAATGGAATAAGCATAGGTCTACAAACCCATAGTTGAAAAAAAGATTAAACAACCCAATAGGAAAAACCAAGTTGTCCAGGAGCTTATAACGTATGAAACATATTAGCTCCACAAATCAAAAAGAGGTTAGTGGCTTATCTTCTAGTGCTTTCATGTAACCAAGGGCTAAATACATGAAGCCAACATAAGCACTCCATTATGTAGTCCAAATTGAGAGTGTTTCTCCATATGACCAAGATGTCTCTACCCATCCAACATGAACACCTTCTCACTCCACATGACCATAGGGTAAAGGAACAAAACCATCAAATAAGAGGATACATACATATTGTCAAACAAGATCTCCAAGTTACCAAAACATATCCAAATCCATAAAGATCCACAAATATGAGCTTCTAATGCCCAACATAGATCACATTGACAATGTCCATGGCTTCCAATCTCACAAATTTGCAAAACAAAGTTAACTCACAAAGAATTAATTGCTACCCCAAAAGCCTTCCAACAACCTTCAATTCCTTCTAACAAATTCCCACAAGCTTTCCAAGCTAAGAAATAAAAAAGAGGGAATATCGAGAACCAAGTTCACCTTAAGCTCTCATACCAAATGATGAAAAATAATCTGGTTCAATATTCATTGTTGGGAAATTCAATATTTATCTAAATATGACTTCAATGGATGAGATTCAAGGATTGGATAACAACAACATAAAAATCTAAAACTTATATGCAAATTTGAAAATTAAGTTGCCTTAATATGGAAATACCATGATTAGATCCATCTTCTTTATGATGCCAAAAAAAACCAACTAACACTACCTTATGTGAACTTATAACAACATATAAAAAGAATATCATTAGCATAAGATAGCAGCAATGAGACACAAATCAACAACACAAGATCATCATTACATGGAGAAACCCTTGTGGGAAAAAATCCACCAAGAAGAGAGGTCAATTATGCATTATCATCAAATAAATGAGATTACAATACAACCAATTCCATTCTCCTCTTTTCCTCCACTATGATAGCACCTATGTATCTATGAAAAACCTCCTTATGCCTCCACCTATCCTTTTTTCTTGTAGAGTAACACTACATTCAACTGTTCATCCTCATTTCTACATCCAAGAGGCTGATTTTTATAGATGTGTGAATGCATCTAATGCACCAAACATGGAACCCAAAGATGACCATTCCAAATGTCCCCAACCTTTGGATTACCTCCTCATAATGTGAAAGGGCACTGGTTTTGGCTTCAATACTTTCCCTCCAACTTGGGCACCCAAACTTGAGAAGATAAACATTATATTAAATATAATAAATGATGGAAAACCAAGTGACACATGTTTCCTCTTTCCAAGAACCCTCTTGGAGAATCCCAATAGTCACTTATTTATTGTTACCTTTATCTTTTATTAGCCCTTTTAGGCGTCCACATTTGGGGAAAACAATATTAAATATTTATGTCCACAACCCACCTTAACTGCTTCTAGTGGACCCATTACCCCTTATGAGTATATTACAAACAATGGTGAGAATTAATATTACCAAATATTTTCCCAATACACCCTAAGTGCCTAGAGAGACAGTTTCCAAGGATCTTGGAACCATGACATAGGATTTACAAGGTGGATGACACCTAATCCTAACAATGCTACATCTAAGGTGGCAATCAATTTGTTTCCAAATAATGTCATAATCGGATTTGATGTTATTGCAAAAATCACCATGGATAACACCATGTGATTTATATCACATTAAATTTTAAAATTATGTAATCATTAAGGCATTAATCTCATCTTCTCATATCCATATCATCCCTAAGGTAATCGATAGACTAATTCTAACAATGAGAGTCTTATAAAAAGTATCAAGAGGTCATTAGCACTAAACAAGAGGAGATGGGATGACAAATTGAAGTATGCACGACAGGTATATAGGGTAGCATATAAGGTTTCCATTAGCATGAGTCCATTTGAACTTGTGTATGGAACATATGCAAAAATAGCAATCAGCTTGGGGCAACCTATGTACTAGCTACCATAGGACATTGGTGACAGTGAAGGTGTTCAATTCTCTCAAAGGGTGATGAAATTGATCAAATTGAATGATATTAGAAGAGTTTCACATAAAATAACTTTGTCAAATAAGAAATTGGAAAAGTATTTATTTGACAAGAAGGCACTTTAAAGGGCTAGGCTATAGATTTACTCCTCATGTGTAATGTAATATTTGAGGACATATGAAAGCTTGGAAAGTTCAACCATCTATGGCTTGTTCCATATGAACTTGTTGAAGTATATGGAGGCAATGTATACAATTTGAAAGAATTAACAGGGAGCTTGATGAAGCTAACCTTTCATGGGCAACACTTGAAGAATTATTTCATGTGAATACTGCTAAGTCAAATTTATACTTGTTTTATTGTCTTTTTTTTATGTTTAATTTTGTAAGTTCCTCGTTGTCAATCTTTATGTAGTCATTGACATTTGTTCATCATGATGAAGTGTGAGTTAGTCCAAATCTATTTTGGTTTACAACCCAAAGTATTCTAAATTCTCATTGTGCCATCAAGTGCTATACATTCCCAAACAAATCATGTTGGAACTCAATATTTTAGTCTCAATTTTTTCATCGAGTCCCTCTTAGTTTGTTCACTTAGTTTCCTTCTATCCTTGTTTATAAATTATTTAAGAAGTGTTTGTATGGTCCTTCATCTATGTGTTTTCCCTAAGTATGAATCCTGCGTGTGCTATTAAAGCCAAAAATATACTTAACTTTGTAAAAATTCTAAGTATGGGTTTTTTTGGTTTGTTTCCTATGTTTTGTTGGAGTTGTAGACTTTTTGGGTTTCATTTGATGTCATTCTCTTCACTTGCATCCCGATTTACCCACCATTATACCTTAGAAAAAAATTATTTTTGGGGTGTTAGATTTCTTCCTCCATTGATACTACTTCCATCCTTGATCCTTGATCATTTTCACTAAAATTCATAAGTCCTTTGTTTTCTATTGAATTTTCCCTTCCCAAGGTACCCCTTTCACATTTTCCCCACCATCATAGTATTTCATAAAAAAATTACCTAAGTATTTTGAACTATAGAGTCAAACCATCCCTAACCAAGATACCTCAATTGGTTGCTCTTCTAGACCCAATCTCTAACTTGTTTTCATCAAGTATTTATTATATTTGGGGTAGTGGACTCACCCTCTCTCATGTATCCTTTCCATTCATTTCCTAATTACTTGAAACACCATAAACCCCTTTTATTTTCTAATTAGAGTCAAAAAAATTCCTATCCCTTCACATTGGCACCTGCCATGAGGTACTCTTGACCCCTAATCCATGACAATCCAAAAATTTGAAATTATTTTTAGGATTGTTCTTTTTGACTTCCTCCATTCCACATACCTCTATGGTATGAGTTCTTCTCCACCATCTACTCCCAACACCCCAACCAAATGCATAAGTTATGAGTTACCCTTGAACCTTGAAAATTCAAAACTCATTAAATTTTTAACACTTTTTCACTTGTTTTCTAGAGTGGCTCAAATAGGCCACATGTGTGCCAAAAAAATTCCAAGTACACTAGAAACTTGGTATTGACAACTAATAGGGATGCCATTTGATCACTCGAAGAAATTCCCACTTGGTTTTGGTACAATTTATAGGTGATTTTTGATGGAGAAAGTCAATAAGTTGTTAGGATTTCACCTATTAGTTAGTTTTTCCCTAACCTACTTGTGATCATTTAAACGACTACTTTGGTGCTCTAAATGTAAGGCCCAACCTCATGAGCATCAATTACAACTCTTTTGTTTGGATGATGGTTTCACTATCACTAGTTGGTTGATGCAGTTTGATAAAGTATGCAATTTTTGCTTCAGTATGAACTCTATGAGGTGTGTTGTATAAATTATTCTAGGTGATATTTCTTGGGTGACTTATGTGGTAGAATGTAGACTACATTTTAAAATAAATATAAAGAAATTAGAATCAAATTAAATAGTTATGAAGGGGCATAATGGGGTGCAACATTAAAAGGTGGTAAATTTAAATGATGCTTTTGGTGTGTCAATGTAATAGTAGAAACAAATTGAACTATAGATTCTTGTCCTCTCATTAGATAAATTGAAGGAAAATGATAATAGTAAAGTATATGGAATGATACCAAGTTATTTTGAATTATCACAAAGAACATACATTATTTGTTGTATGATTGCATAACTTGGTAGGTAAAAATATAAAAGTCGATTAACCTATGCACTTGTCACTTGCCTAATAGTTGATTTAGTTTAAGATGTTATTCGCGATTAATCTAAGTAAGGTTAAAAGCTTGCTTTGAATTGTGTTGCATGGTCATGGTAAACAACCCTAGAAGTCTAACAAATGGTTACCTTAAAAATAACTTATTATGTGAATTATTGCATTCATATGGATAGAATTTATTGCTTAGCAACATCTTGATATTAAAGTGTAGTATCTTTACCATTTAGTGGATCTAATTAATATTTTGATGTAGGGAGTCAATTGTGAGGATAGTTGACTAGTAGAATTTTAATACCTACCAAGGTAGATGATGTGACCATTTCATTCTAGTAGTTGTTATATTTGAAAAAAATAAACCTTGTAAAATTTGATTGTCATGAATATAATAATTAGCCGATAGGCTATTTATTGTGGGCACAACCCACTAGAATTGTCTCACGATTGAGAAATTCCGTCGGGAAATTGCAAATTCAGACGACTAAGAAATCGCGCTAATATTTCAACGGCTGAAAAATTGCCGATAGATATGTTGCCACTGATGTCAGAGATGATGGAGGTGCTGCTGTCTCCAATCCTTCCAAGGGTTTGGATTTATTGCTTTTAGAAGCTTCTGAAAATAAAAGCACACAATCATTCTATCATATTTACAATTTGTAGGGATAAGAAATTCAACTATCATTAAATGTGATTCTGGCTAGCAGTAAAGGAAGAAGAAAGAAGTGAAAAAAGGAGAAAACCATGCTGAATGCATACAAAATGAAAGGAAAAAACATGGGTAATTGGAAGTCCCTATTTGATTAAATGAAGAGGCACTTTGATGCGTTTGGGAAGCAAAAAAACTGCACCGATTCTTCCACATCTCATGCTTGTGATGTCTCCAAATATACTTGGTCTCCCAGCACGGGCAAACTACCAACCTAAAAACAAAAAGACCTATTATTTTAATTTATTTCCTTGCTTCCATTAATCTATGTAGCCTGGTATCTAGTTCATGTAATAGCTATATTTTCTTCATTGATTAGTAGTACTAGCTATTAGCCTCTTCCTACCAACTGTTAAGGAAACTATCAGAATCCTACCCAATATGCCATGAATGTTTCTAACTCACTGCCATTAATTCTGAAAACTTGGGAGAACTACTAAGATTTTTAATTTGTTGTAATGATATTAGGTAATCGGTATGTATGTGGATTTTGTGAAATCCATTTAGCTTGTATCCAGCCATAAGGAAGGAGTAGAGGGTGGTGTGGAGTAGGAGAGGAGTCCACAAGGCTCTAAAAATATGAACATGTCTGTCTTGTTGTTGCGTTTCTTTTTATACACAAACAAATGTCTACGAGACAAAGCCTTCAACCTTTTTACAACAGGGAAAAGGAAAATTATCACTCCTCCATGGTTAGTTAAGGTTAATCCAATAAATGAATATGAATGCATAAGCATAATTAATTAAGTTTATATACAATTTAAATAGTTTGTTCTCTTATTTAGTGTTATGATTGAAAAATCACGTGAAATAATATATTTGGATATTTTTTGAAATTAAAAAAAATATTTTACAATTTTAAAATTTATTAGATCTTATAATTTGACTTTTTATTAAAAAATATTTTACAATTTTAAAATTTATTAGATAGTATAATTTGATCTATTATATTTTATAGGAGGTTGTATATGTCACACTTTAAGTTATAATATTATTGATTTAGAATTTTTTCTAAAATACAATATTAATTTAGAACGTTTTTAAAGATAATATATAAATGATTTTTATTTTATTTTTACAATATTTTTAACTCTTAAAATACAAGAAGAGTTGTTGATGGATTCTAACTTGTAACTAATACAATAATTTTTTAATATAATGTATAAAGTTGAACTATGCTTCTAATATCATTCTTTTACTTTATGCAACCAATTTTTGTGTGTATAAACTCCAATCATGGGTGCATATCATAAAATAATAACTGGTTGTACTAATTTTCTTTAGGTAGTTCATACATCATAATGATCTATAATTTTAATAGGTAGTTTGTTGTTCTAACATCTAAATATAGACTTTTATTGTCTAAAATGAAGAAGAGATCTTCTTGAATCTGATGATTATCTAATTTTCTTAAATGGATGCCAATGAATGTTATTTTATACAACCATATGGAAATAGGTCACACAAACATGTAAAAATTTCTAGGCAATACAAATTATATAATCAACTCTAGGTGGGAAAAATAAAGGAGGCCAATCAACCAAGTTTGATTTTTTTATTTCAATTTCGGTGGGTTGGTTTTGTACTCACAAGGGTGACTCCATGACCATGGACTTGACCTAGAGCCAAATAGGTAGAATGGATCATGATAAACAAACCTAATCTAGGGATAAGTGTATGGATCAACATGAATAATAGATAGAAAAGTTAGATGTATAGAAGTGCATGCACATAAAAGTAAGATATATTTCAATTAGCAAAGGATTGTGTATAGATAAGTATCATACAAAAGTTAGGTAAATGAGCCCAAATTTGCACAATATTACACTATTCATCATCATGTATTTAAGTATCACTTGATATTATCTCAAAATAGGCATCTAAAACTAAATGAGAAAAGGCACTAAGTTACATTTTTCACCTTTAAAAATAGATCTACCATGTCCTTAGCAATGCATTTATTTTTAAGAGTAAACAATTGATGGGGCCAAAATATTAAAGGTGATCTATAACCACAATAACAACACAAGGTTTCTAATCCTTATCTTAACATCTTTGGCATTGTGATGTTGCCGTAACAATGCAACAAGGCTTAAAAAATCTCATTGATCTCCGCATAAAATCAAACTTCATTAGCCCTCAAACTCCCATATTTTTAGATTTACTTTCATTTACTCTACTTCTGTTTACTGTGAATAGATTGAAGCAACAACTAAAGAAAGATAGGTTTCGGTTTGTCTCATTTGGAAAATATTCTTCCATGGTAGGGTTTCGTAGATTTTCCTCTAAACTTCACCCATTTTTTCTCATTAGCATCGTTGACACCACGACACAATTTGTGTAGAATCTTGAGGTAAATCACTTGCCATGGTTTCAATGAAGTTTATTTTTTTGGAATTTGTAGGTGACCTTAAAACAACTCTGTTTCATTTTGTTAGGGTTTAAAATTACAGGATTTTAATTCGTATGGTTTCAATTTGATGCACTCTATTTATTGTGAATAGATTGAAGTAGTAGCTGAAGGGAGATAGGTTTCGATTTGTCTCATTTGGAAAATATTTTGTCGTGGTAGGGTTTTGTAAATTTTTCCTCCAAAATTCACAATTGCCATCAATTCTCGTTTGGGTTTTATGTTTTTAGTATGGTTACACATAAGCCTTCTACACTACTATTATGGTACACATCCAATTTATTTGAGCTTCATGTCCCAGCTTTCATGCAAATTAGTTTACAAAAAATCCTCATATGATTATTTCATTCTTCTCAATGAGAAGATTGCACAAGGGTTTTTTTCATGTGAAGAGTACCTAACATGGAAAATGAGTGGCATTATGCTTACAAAGTCTACAACAGGCTTAGAAAATAAGTGTTGGTTCCACTGCGAAAAGCCATGCATTTACTTGAGGCGCATATGAGTGAAAATTTGTGGAGTGAATTTCCATAGAGTAGAGCGACATCTGCAATGAAGAATTACAAATGGATTTTTGTCAAGCATGACCCAAAAAAATTCACTTGGTTTCTTGTAGATGTGGAAAATAGGAAAACGAAAAAAATAGTCAGAGTACTTATTCACACAAATAGTAGCAAGAATTGTAACACTTATAACCATTACTACAATATCAATCTTTATCAAACTTAAACCAAGTAGAAAAAAATGAAAAGGTAAGTCACCTTAAATCATATTTTCTCTTTACTTTTGGGTCTTTATTTTGATAAAAGGAAACAAATTCTTACATACATTGAAAGGGGAAAAGTGCAAAGAAAATTGAAACAAGCCACTTAGATCTTCTCAAATTGGATGGATATTGATCATGTTGAATGCACAAAATATTGAGAGAGCGGGGTGAATCAACATTCTACAAAACCATTTGATTACTAACCATCCAATTTTTAAAACATATCTAGCTACAACTATAAGTAAAAAACATGGAAAGGGTCATACATCGCACAACACATAGACACCAAAATTTTTATGTGGAAAACCCAAAATGGGAAAAAACTATGGTGAGGATTAACTCACAATATATTATAATTGATCATAAGATATTACATGGCACACTGCCAAGACTCACTGTCCTTGAAAGGCTCACAACCTGAATACAAAAAGATATGGCTTACCGCCAAAATATAAAAAGATATGGCTCACTGGAAAGAATATGAACTGAATGGAATTGACCTTTTGAGTGCTTAGTATAGTTCCAATTAAGCTCTGGAGGATAGACAATCCTGCACCAGATTGCAGGTATACAACAACTATCAACAGCTACCAATGTCTTCACACCATATCACTCTATCACAAATTTTGCATCATCACTTCTCATCATCTCTATCTTATGTGTGTATCTATGTATGTTCAATACAAGGATGTTTCATATATATACATGGTTACATCTTCATACATCAATTAGGTTGGCCTAATTGGATGTAAGCATACTTAAGTCAAAATATCTTGTCGGCTTCAAAACAAAAAATTCTTTGGTGTTCTAAAAAAAATATGTAAGACATTATTTAGGTCAGCTTGGATCTAAAAAGGAACTCTTTAAAGCTTCATGAACCATGCACCGTATGATCAAGTCGGCCAAAAGAAGATCATACTTAAAACTGTAAGCCAAACTTCTGTCTTTTATAACTTTCAACTCATTTGATCTAGATTACTGAATTCTTGACCAAAGCTGCATCTAAGACACTTGAATAATATATAAAAATCATATGAGCTGATATTCTACTCAAAGTGATTCCAAACCAAATTACCGGATCAATATAGCACAAACACAGTTTACAAGATGAGCAAAAAATCAGACACCAAACAATGTTGGCATTAATGACAACATACCAGAGGTCTCCTTCTTCATTCTTCCAACAAATCATTCAATTATGAAGGGGTAGGAGTTATGACTAGCAACTTTAAGATGAAGATTGGAAAAGGAGGATATGGACCTTTTTTTCTTGGTTCTCTTCAAGACAAGGATGTGGCTATCAAAATCTTGTCTGATAAATCATATTAGGGTTCCACAGAGTTCTCCATAGAGGTATAAGAAAGGACTCATTCATACCAATTTTACATTTAAAACTTGAGAGCTATAGTATCTCCAATAAAAAGTATATTCTTTTGTATCTTTGACCAGTATATTCAAAACTAAGAACAATTGACTATACCTTACGAGTCTTTATAAAATTTATTGAACGTTGTAGGTAGATATTCACTCCATGTTATACCATAAGAATCTTGTTAAATTGGTGGGATACTGCATAGATGATCAGAATTTGGCTCTTATATATGAATACATGTCTAATGGAGACTTGTGACATTGTCTTGATGGTATGCTTCACAACGTTGCTCAATTGTAAAATTCATGTCCATGCCAATTATTTAGAGGAATGTTTTCTTATCATTTAGTCAAAGGCCAACAATGCTTGGTTTTAGGTCACACTTCTTCAAGAAATAATCTAGAATGGGAAACAAGGATTAAAATTGCATTAGATGTTGCCCAAGGTTAGTTAGATACTTGTGGAAACTAAAAATATTGAAGCTAATCTTGAAAAAGATGACGGGATCTAACTGTTTCTTATTTTTTAGCAGGGCTAGAATTGATTGGGAAGAATAGCATGGTAGAGCTTTAGTGACTACGAATGGTAGAAGCTATGAAGAAGGAAGTTGTGTAATAGTCTGGTGGTATGTTACATGTTAGGTAGCATGCATGAAATGTTGATTCAAGTGTGCATCACTCTCACATTGCTGAATAAAACCATTGCAAAACCTTGAATGAGAGAAATTTTGTTACCTGTAGTGTTAGCTAAGAATAAAACCATTGCAAGAGGCAAGGGTGCTTGAGTCGTCAAAACCTAATGTATTTCAGAAATTGTTTCTTTGGATTACTAGGAAAAATATTAACACTCTCTTTTGCTCATTTTAATCATAAATGTACATCCAAGAAAACCATACCTAGTAGTTTTATGTAGTTATGAGAGAAAAGTTCTCTAGATTTTTATTTTATTTTTCTAGATGTTGTAGATGTAAATGCCCTGATGAACCTGTAAATAGAATGAGTGTAGTCAAGGTACGTGAGTTGTTAAGCATGCAAACTATGTAAGTATAGTCAAGACACGCTAATTACTCTACAAAGTACCATACCCCAAATAGAGGGACACATGCTCTCCATGTGGAACATAGATTCTTCCAACTATGTGTGTGGTGAAACTATAAGATATTAATTCACTATAAATGGAACATTTATGTGCATAGGTGCTGCTAAGATGTTGACCGATGCACTTTGCATGGTGGTGTTGGGTGCAAAACAATTGTCTTCTTTCCAATAAGTAATGCTCGATCATTTGTAAACAATCTAAAATGCTTGAGATCATTTAAATATAATATAAGACTTGAGATAAAACCGTATTTTATTTGAAATATTTGATTACATTCTGCCAATAAATTCTATGAAGTAAGATATATTTATGGGCCTTGATAACAAAATATAGGTTTCAAAGCTTAAATATTTATTCTTCTATGAATTCACTATAAATAATGAGTAGTAATTGTAGAGGGATGTAGGGAGATTCAAATTGGCAGAAAACTAATTGGATAAAATGTTGCCTACTTACATTCTCTCATTTCCATCTTTATTTTTGATTAGAGGATAAACAGGTTTTGAATGGACCCAAAACCATTTACAACAAGTTTTGAATGGACCCAAAACCATTAGGTTTTAAGGGGACCCAAAGCCCACACAAAGATGAACAAGCTACCCAAAAGATAGAAATAGAATCAACCAACAGTGAAACAAGGAAACAACAAGCCAGCAACCAGCCAAAAGCCAGCAGGCTGCCAAGAAAAGAACCAAGACTCTACATGAATCTTGAACTCATTGGTTTTGACGAGACCAACAACCCACTACCCAAATACCAGGTTTTACTAGGGACCTTAAACCCACAGCCCGCACAGATATCTTCAATAACGACCAGGAAATAAGCCAACCAGCCATACCAATAAACAAAAGATCTCTTGCACCAACCCCACACTCGAGAAGCTGAATTACATTCCACCTCAAAAGGAGTCAGCTCCCCTCTATAGAAGTAGACATCATGGAGAACCTTACCACCACTGCTATCAAACTATAACCAGAAACAGCTCCACCTCCATAGGAGTGCAGACCACCTCAAAAGGTATTGTAACAACAATGACCAGCAGCAAGGACAACCTCTCCTCCAAACCACAATCCCCACCTCTACCTCAAGAAGAGAGGGTTCCACATCAAGAGGAGTAATCTTCACCTCAAAAGAAGACTCATATTGAAGAGAAAAGAAGAGAGCCACCCAACAAGTAGCAAGGAACACCATGAAATCCATCAAAAAATGAGACAGAGAGGCAGCACAAGAGCCACAAGACTAGCACTAAAAATAGCAACATGGACGAAGAAATAGGATATGAAAAGCAGCCCATCCATCCCAATAAAAACCACCAACAGCTTTTCATTAGGAAACCACTCCCCCTAGGAGAGCCAGACCACACCCACGGAGGGGTAAAACTAAGAAACCATCCCCCAAGATCTACAGAAAAATAATACTAAATAAGGGGGGAGACCCAGAAACATAGACCAAGCAAAAATAATTGCTCTCATAAAAATATTCACCAAAGTATACCAAAGCAGCACCAAATCACAACCCATCAACCAAAATAAGACTAGGGAGAAGAGCAACCCCAAACCCACAAAAAGAAACAGAGGCAAAAGATAAAACACTGAAGCACAACCCATCAAGAGAGCCAACACCACTCCATCTCGGAGGAAAAACACAGAGAAAAAAAGGAGGGAAGCAATCCACTCCAAAGGGGGATCTAAAGGAGATAAAACAAAAGATTTAGCGCTCTCAAAGCCCACACCCTAGAACAACAGTGGATTTGTGTTAAAACCCCCAAGAAGAAGAGAGGGAAACAGACCCCCAAAGAATGGCCAGGAGGAGGAAATACCTAGCTGGGTGCCACAAGCCAAAAGCGCAAGAACGCCTCCAGTCTAAAACCAAGCACACAACAACAAGACCAAAACCCGAAGTCCCCCTCAGCAGTCCCACACCAACATAGTCTAACAAGCCAAAGAGTCCACTGGTCATCATATTCACCTCCTCCCTCTGTAGCATCCTCTCCTCCAAATCAAAATTTCTGGCCTCCTCCTTCACCGAGCTCCATTTCATTTCCATCTTTGTTTCTTGCCAGCATGTTCTACAATTTATTTATAATTTGTATAAAATTAATCGAGACAAAATATAACCAGACTTGTATGGGCATTATTTATATCACTCAAAACAACAATATCATCATTCTTTGAAGGATCCAAATTCATTTTCTAGCCACAAATTTTATTGGTGATGGTAAATGTTTCTTCCAAACAACTCTTTTGCCCACCCTCTTCCATGACCAAGAAAATAAGCTCAGGAGTCTCCCGGCTTATTCAAAATAAAATTTACGATGATTAAATTTATATGATCTACAAAATTGCTTCATCACAATCCACAACTGTTTAAAGATTTAGAAAGTATAGAGATCGAACATGACACGACTTTCAAGTTTCAATTGGATGTAGGATCTATTAAGCAATTGCCTATTTTAACATTTTTAATTTTAACTCTGCAGAAGATAGGTTCTCGGATGTTCATTTTTTTTAAAATTCTTACATTTTTAAATTAAGCTTCCCAAGATTTGAAATACTTCCCAATTGAATTGGAATACTTCCAGAGAACTTACTCTTAAATACGTTGAGACCTTGAAGTTTCTAAAATATTGCACTCAGATAAAATGGTTTCACTAAGAAGATTGAAAGATATATTAAATGTAATGTAAATTTATTCTCTTCTTATAAAGAACAAATCAGTGCGATTAGATGAGAGCATGAATCTTGATCAAAATTTTGTTTACTCCAACAATTTCTATCTGGCAATAACTATAGCAATAAATTCTATTTAAAATGAAAATGAGTCACTTTGAAGAGTGCATTTTTGTTGATGACAAAGCAGTAATTAAAAACAAGGCAATAAATGTTTCTACCTTTACTTTTCAATAAGAACTTTGAATAAATTATCAATTGATCATTTCTACTAAGAGTCTATTGTACATGCTTTTTAGTCTCTTGTTTTTGAAATGATTTCTTTTCAAGTAAAAAATTCCAAAACATATTTTATGCAAAATAGTATTTAAAACATGTCTTTTATTTTGACTCACACCAATATAAAATACAATGGGGGTAACCATTTTGATGCAAATGTTAGTAAAAAATTAATTTAACAAAGAGTCCAAATATTGTCACCAACTAATACAAAACATGTTTAAGTCGTGGCAATAAAAGAACTAAAGAAATCACTTCGAAAATTGAGTAAACTGGATACCAAACTACAATATACAACACTACTTAAGAGCATTGCATGGGGAGGATTTTGGGAGAGACTGGAGATGCCACTTTATAAAAAATGGAAGAGTCACAGATACGCTCATGCCACGCCCTGAAGGAGGGATCTCTACGCATTCAAGATGGAGAGGACTGCGCAGAGGATGGGAAGATTACAAGGTGGGCGTAGAGACCAACGGACGTTTTCATCATCTATCTGTGTTGTAAACCAGATTTGGGGGAAGCATGATAGATGGAAGGAAGAAATATCTCTATTATACGTTCCAGGGAAGAGACTTTGTCTATGGCGGTCAGGAAAGAAGAATGATTAGGAGGAGGTTGGCGTGGAAAACCAAGCAACTTTCTCATCTTCGACCCACTAAAGAGAAACATTGTCAAGCAATTCCGAAGACATAGCATGTGTATAAAGCTATCTACAAAGATAAGGTGATTTAGTAATCCAAGAACATGACGGATGGTATTCGCTTCAAAACCAACAGAGATCTATACCAGGAGCCGCCAAAAGGGAGGACGATGAATAAGACGATTGGGAGGTCTCTGGTGGACATCTCTCATTTTCTACCGGAACGTTTTGTAGGATTCAATCTTGTGACAACTGCACTTTGATTGCAAAAACGAACTCTGCTGCTTCGTATTGCCACAGGTTCGATCTAAAGATTAAGTTATGTCTTTTATGAGTTTCAAAGAGTATTCACCTGTTATTGGTTTTGTGTATCTGATATATCTGTCGTTATGTGAATTTGATGTAGCAAGGTAAATGTATAAATTATCTGGTGAAAGATGTGTAATTCTATTTGATATTGTTTTGTTTTGAATATTTATGAGTGTTGAATTCCTTGTATTCATTCTAGGAATTTCAGACACAGTGCTACAATAATTAAAGAGGGATAAGCTAGCTAGTGGTGATGAACAACGGTCTGCATGTTAATGAAGTAAAAAAAAAAACAAGAATTAATGGAAGTATCTAAAAAAACAACTATAGGTGGAAAATGTTAAATTCTATATGTTCGGTCATGAAATTACCCTGCTGTGGATATGCCTCCTTCAGATATATATCGTTACCTCGTCTCAAACCCCATTTTGGCATCGATAGGAAGAGGATGTTGACGAGATATCTATATATGCTCGCTTCAATATATATTGTTACCTCGTCTCAAACCCCATTTTGGCATCGATAGGAAGAGGATGTTGACAAGATATCTGGATATGCCCGCTTCAGATATATATCATTACCTCATCTCCAACCCCATTTTGGCATCGACAAGAAGAGAATGTTGATAAGATATTTGGATATGCCTGCTTCAGATATATATCATTACCTTGTCTCAAACCCCATTTTGGCATTGACAGGAAAAGGATGTTGACAAGATATCTGGATATGCCTGCTTCAGATATATATCGTTACCTCATCTCAAACCCCATTTTGACATCAAAAGGAAGAGGATGTTGATAAGATATTTGGATATGCCCGCTTCAGATATATTTCGTTATCTCGTCTCAAACCCCATTTTGGCATTGACAGGAAGGGGATGTTGACAAGATATCTGGATATGCCAGCTTTAGATATATATCGTTACCTCATCTCAAACCCCATTTTGACATCGACAAGAAGAGGATGTTGACAAGATATCTAGATATGCCTGCTTCATATGACTGGGCTTAACCATCACACACTAAGCGCTGACCGCTTAGGTGGCTGGTGTGGGACCCTCTAAACTTTCCGTTTCTGATCTCTTTTCCGTTGCACTCTTTTGACTCTTCACAGCTACCTACGGTTAAATTTGAATTCACTTTTTAAATCTCTCCCTCCCAATCCGTTAAAATGCAGCAAGAACCCACTGATACTTATGCCCACGTATAAAAGAGATTTCTTTTTACTTTTAAAAAATTGATTTTTTTGGGTAATTGTGCAGGGCTCGTTGGAAGCGAAACAACCTCGTATCTTAGCAGCTCTCAGGAATTATAAATGTTTCGTTTTTTTAATTTTGTATCTTATAATTTTTTAATTTTTTTAGATTACTCAACATAAGGGGGTAAAAATTTTAGAATACATTTGCAAAGCATAAAATAGATTTTTTTAATAAAATATATAATTTATAAATTAATAAAATGGATTCTTTTAATTAAGATATTTCTTGCAATTAGATTGTTAGAATACAAATCTATTTTAAATAAAATATATAATTTATAAATTAATAAAATGGATTCTTTTAATTAAGATATTTCTTGCAATTAGATTGTTAGAATACAATTTGTAATTTATATTAAGAAAAATAATTACATGTTTTTTTTCTAATTCATAATATATATATTTTTTGTTATGATATATATTTTAGCTTATAAAATCAAGCTCTTTTTTTAGTGTCCCACTATTTTTTAAGAATATAAAACTAACCTCCCTTAACATTAGTGTTAGCGATTGGAGGTTTTAAGAATTTTTTGAGACCATCCCCTTTCATTATGATATTCAAGTCTTAGAAGCTAAATAATTAAATAATATCTGTTCCATAAATGATTGATAATATCCAGTATTGAATTATTATTATAAGAGAATATGTAGGTTTATATATGTATGTATGTATACATGCATGCTATAGTACAATTATTTATTTATTATGTGTAAAAAAGGGAAATAATCAAATTTTCATCTTTGGTTCATTGACTTTGCTAGTTAGTTTCTAAATAATATTTATATTTACAATCAATAGTTATTTTTCTTAAATTATTGTACTCTCTTCTTTATATATATATAACCATAAAATACATATTTACATATTGAATATTTGCCTAAATAAATTGCTCCTAAGGAAATAGTTTAACAACTATTCTATTCATAAATAAAAAATATATCAATAACATTTAAAATAAAATGAAATGATTAGATTTATTTATTTATTTGAACAAGATACATTTTCATGATATGAACATCATACATGGGGTTGAATAAACTTAATATTTTTCTAAAATAATGTAATTAAATATATCTTTGATAGGGAAATTGGTCAAAATAATTATAGGAACAATAATAAAACCTTCGGTTGTTGAAATCTAGAAAAGCCAAAAAATCTCTTGTTCTTCATCTTGAAAGATCTACATGCAAAAGAGAAATTAAAGGGAAATATTGTAAAGAGGTGAATTTGTAAAAGTATTTTATAAAAAATTTATAAATCTATACTTCATTTTTTTTAATCTAGGTTAGAGCTTAAAAAATAATTATACTTTCTTTATTTAAAACCTTCACTACAACTCTCTAGTTGATATATTTCATTACAAAATCATTTGTATGTCACTACATAAGCTCTCAAATTTCTCTAAAATCATTTGTATCTCGACACAAATCAATACCCAATCAAAATTCAAGTGTTTTTGGCTTGTGTGGCCCAAATCTAGTGATTTGGGACTCATTCGTCACCTTGGGCAAATGAGTCCCACCTAGGTTTTTGGGTCCCGATCCTGGTTTCACACCTTTCTAAACATTTTTTAATTTTTGTCCCATGCATTATGCCTGATGGGACTCATTCGCCACCTTGGGCAAATGAGTCCAGTGTGGCCCAAAATTAAAATTAATTCAATTTTTTAGAGAGATTTTATCCTCCTAGATCTGATGTCGGCTTGTACTGTCATAATTTCGGGAATTCTTGCATAATTAAGTATAAATACAAGGTTTATTCACTCATTTTCACCTAAGAATTTTGTGAGAGCATTCCTAATAGCAAATTGAGTTCACAAGAACATTCAAGGGCAGATTATCAAGCATTTTAGAGCATCATTCAAGTATCAAGCATCATGTCAAAGATTTCATGCATCATGTTTGTTTTGGAGCTAACAATTGTGATGTAGGGTTTCATGATTCAATCAAGTGTTCATTCAAGATCCATCGTATTCAAGCAAGAGTTAAGGTCTACATCCATTGGAGCAACTTCATACATGTTTGCAACCTTTTATTTTTAGATTTTGGTGAGTTGCAACATCATATTTTGTTCATTCATCATTCTCCATTCCTATTTTATTCTATTTCAAGGTTTGATTACCAAAACGGGGTTTGACCGAGGCAAACTTCTATCCACTAACAAAACAACATTTTTTTCCCTCTCTTTAGTGTGTGATTGCAGGTTTAGATTTAATAAACATTGAAGAGCAAGATTGGATACAGTTGTCAAAGTGCCTAGAAGTTGTCAAAGTTGTCATCAAGCATTGGAGAACATTGGAGAACACTTGCAGGTTGATTTATAGAGATTCAGATCCAGAAACCTGAAGAAGCAGATTGAGCAAACTGAGAAGAGTAGATCCAACCTTTGAAATTCTAGAAAACCCTAACTGGACTAATTTGCCACTTCTGGAAAATGAGTCCCAATTTTGGCCAAAATTTAGATTTTTGTAGATTTGGATACCCATTTGCCAGATTCTTGTTCCTACATAGAAACCCATATTTTGGACTTATTCACCTAGCCTAGCGAATGAGTCCTAGTCAGCATTAAATTCAAAATTTCTAGCATTTTAGAGTCTTTTCCAGTCATCTCCATATTCCCAGGTGCACACATTATGTTTTGCAACTGCTTTGTTTTTACACCTCTTAGGTCATTTTGTAGGTCATTGCACTGTATTAGGGTTTAGTATTATAATTTTCTGTATTTGTCTTCCAAGTTCTCACTTGTGGCAGAACCCCACATGTGTAATCAACTCTAGGATAACCCTATTGCAAGATTCTTTCCTTTGTGTATCAGGATCTCTAGGGTCATCTTCAATGAAATTGAAAGTGATGTCAAGTCCTAAAACCATACGTATAGCACTTACAACACTTTTCATTTCATGATTATGTTCAAGTCCTTGAGTGACATCATTATCATTAACTTTAGGTATATATATTATTTTGGTGTAGAATGTACACAACAAATTACACTTAAGACAAGAAGACCTAGATTCAAATATTATTTGAAGGGGTAAACACTTTTGACCCGAAGCTATGAATTGGTGAGGTCACAAATGGGGGACCTCATCCCCAATTTAAACATTCAACAATTACACCCCAATGGGGTTTGAACCTTGATGGCAAGAGCAACACCACAACATCTTGACCATCATACTATTTGACTATTGGCTAGATTCAAATATAATATATTTACCTAAAGTTTACAATTTAATTAATGATAATGATAATATATTAGTTAAGTACACTATGCATTAAAATTTGAATTATAAAATATGTATTAACCAAGTTTTACGCATAGAAAAAATTGACACTTTAGATAATCCAAAGGTTTCCAAAAAATAAAAATAAGATAATAAAAAAATGGAGTTTAGAGTTGATAACATGGTTGTCAATATATTATGGCCATTCACAATCACCCAAGTGGTAGCACCTATTATGTCTTGATGTATTATTATCTATTTTTATAAGAATAATATATTCTCTATGTCCAAAACCCTTGAATTTGATGAATCCATAGAACACCTGTAATCATGTTCTATCTTGCAACCTGTCATTGGAAAATAGGATTAAATATATCAATTGTCACTATACTTCTTCCTGTATTTTATTACAATCCTAGATCAACCCTTTATGAAGCACTTTCCTTTATTTTGCAGAACACAACAAAATAGTTCGTCGATTTCGTGGTTTTCTATAAATACCTTTATTTATAATTATATTTTTTTTTCTTTTTTCCTATTTTATTTATTGATAGATCTTCATTTTAGAGTTTGGTACTTCTTCGAAGCCTATTCTTTACCAACCCTACACACCATAAGATTTTCCTTAGGGTTACCTCTTTTGAGAAATTTTAAATATGATTTTAAATGTATATTTAGATCAATAATAGATTATAATTCCTTTTGTGCTACTTTGACAACCCTTTGGGCTTGTTACAATTTTAGTGTATATCATTGTAAAGCTTAGATCCTTAGACCCTTGCTTTCAATCTATGGATTGTCATTTTCCTTTATCTTAGCCTCTCTCCATGCTTTCATCACTAATTTCAGCATGTTTATATATTTTTTAACATGTGATTCTATTTTTCTTATAACTTATGAAATTATATATTACTAATGAGATCACATTGATTATGGAAGTTTTGAATGAAAAAAATATTCTTTTTTTTTTAACTTAGGGACTTGATTATCACCTTTCCGACTTTATTGAACATTCTTACATCATCACTCCATGATTCTCACATTTTAAATATCTCTTATCAATAATAATCTTATTGTTCTTGCTTCTTATGATGCATTGACTATAAGCACATTTCCTTCATAGGATATATTTAAAAATGAATACAGTATGCCTTCTTGTGATCTACTATTTTTACATTCCATATAGATTATATTTCTTCATGTTTTATATCTTAATATTAGCCTAATTATGATCACATGGATTTTTATAGTGATGAGCACATTCCTAGTGATGATGTGCCTACTAATATATCTTGTACAACAAGAATCAATCATCTAATCATATTTCCTACTCATGAAAATATTGTATTTCTTGATGATCCTTCTTTCCCATGTCATAATGATCTTATCCCAAAAATTTGTATATTTTAAATGACACATACTTTCTCATTTATTATGACATGATACATTATGTATCCTCCTCTAGGATTAGGTCCATATATACTTGCTAGTTTTGGATTTCCTTTTAATGGTGACTACCCTAGCATTGCACATTGTATTGTTTATCCCTTTTCTTCTCTTCCCATATGTCAAGATGATAATATATATGTCATGATGATCCTTAGTGAACAATAATTTATTGATTCTAAGGAATTTAATATTTTCTTACGTCTCAAGATGATGTAAAGGTGGTTGTAAATTATACATGCACATTGGGGTCATTCTTATATGTAATGAGATCACATTTTAATAGGTTTTTCTTCCTTAAAGGGGTAATTAATTTTTATAGTTTCTATATAAGTTAGAGATTAAGATTCACTTGGGGAGTGCTAGAATGATTAATTAAGTTGATAAATAAGGCAATAATTCATATCAAGGATTGAATAAGAGTTGCTTTCAATTGAGATGAAATATAAAAAGTTAAATGACACATTAGGGTGTAGATAATATTATCCAAATATCTTAAAGGAAAATTGCAGGGGTAGCATTAATAGGATAGGAGATTGGAGGTAACACTCATGTTGTAGAAGAGGTTCAAATTGAATATGTAAGTTGAGGAATAGGTATTGTGAAGTGATACATGGTGATAATATTTTGTATGTACATAATTACATTTTGATCATAATTCCATGTGGACATGATTATAAAGCCTTGAACCTTGATACAATCATTGCCAATGAATCAAGATATCAATTTTTGAAATTTCTTTACTTGTATTTTTTCTTTATAATTTGTTGTGTAATTAGATGTGTATATTACACAATGTGGGTAGCTAGTATTTCATTAGGCCATGCCCTTAAAACTATATCAGTCATAGTTCTTCAAAAATTGAATCTAGTAAAATAATCCCCAAAAATTGCAAAAAATATATCAACTAACCCTAAAAACTAGAAATTAAAAAAATTGTAAAAAATAAATAAAAAATATAAATTGGAACCTACACCTATTATGGAATATAGAAAATTAGCTCTCATGTAGGGATGAAGTGAAAAAATCACTTTTTTGAGGTTGTCGAATGCGAGTATCTATTTTGGAGCACCATTGCCAATCATCCTTATTGTGTACCCATTCTAAAATATGTACTTGTTCTAGGATAAAATAAATATACATTTATAATAAGTACCCATTTAGGAACAAGATGCTAAACCATAACAAGTACTTATTCCAAATAGGTACAATTTTAGGATTGGGATCCCTTCTCTAAACACGTACTTATTTTTTATGAAACAAGTACCCATTTTGGTTGATTTTTTCTAAGCCTTACACTTCCACTAGAAGTGAACTCACTATCTCTCTTTTATCCACACCTCTTCAATATACTTATAATTAATTTTTTTATCACTCAATTGAGAAATAGATAAGACTGGTAACCTTGAGTTGAGGCTCTCCAATGTAGAATTTCATCCACAATGCATGACAAACCTACCCACTAAAGGATGATTAAGCATTGCTATCTATGGACACCATGACACAAGTATCCCTTGATCTATATTTTTTTCAAGGTAACCCTCTAGAAAATCATGTACATTGTTATTTTTTTTTTTTTTTTTATCACAATGAGTTTCCCACATAAAATAATGTAAACTGGCCTTCAACTCATGGGCTATTGCTATGATATTCTCTTTGGAAAGGATAGGGAAAATACCTAAGGGCTTGCTTTGTGTTGATCTAGTTTATACAATTTATTGCTTTCCAAAGATGTATGCCAACATCTTGGTCTTATAGATTGTTTCCATCTAGGAAAAATGAGAGAATAAGAGGGCCTACTATCCTATTAGAATCAATGAATCCATGGATTGTATCTCAACCATTTCCAATTCATTAAAGGAGGTTCCTAATATCCATGTGGCCTAAGAAAAGGTATTGAATTGGTTCATCAATAGTTGCAACAAGGATTCATATGGATTTGAAGGTTGTAGAAAGGATGGTATGTTTGGTTGGCGTAGTTGTGGAAAGCCTATTATTGCTATCACATCTCTCACATTCTTTGCTTCATACTTTTCTTTCACTAAATACCAATATTATAAAGTGGAAGTCAATATTAAATTTTTTAAGAAAACAAAGAAAAAATATGCTAATAAATAGGAAGAATTTTTTTCCAAGAACTTCAATATTATTTGATATCTTATTATATAAGATTCCATTTTTAAACTAATCAACTCCATAACTTTTTTCAAAGAATTTATTTAAACTAAATAATTTTCAAACTCTTTCAAAAATAGAAATAAGTTAATGTTAGTGTAAAATATAACAAGCTTACATATCTAAGGATATATGGGAGAAAGTACAATCCACAATGAATGTTGAACTTTATAATTTAGAAAGTAATCATGGCCAGGAGAAAGATTTGAATGTTATCAAATGACTAAAAGAAAATATGGACATATTAAAATGATGAATGAAAAGATACAATTTTTTAAGCTCTATTTAAAAAGTTCAAAGTTTAAAGCTGAGAATTAAAGAACACAGAGCGCTGCCAAAATGTTTTAGGTTACTCAGCCCTTTGTTTAGGACCCTGACTTCCCAGTTACAAGTGCCATCATTTTTTTCTTCTAGAAGAGCTTCCCTAAATTGCATTTGGCATGCAAACATTGTGCTAAAATTGTTTTAATGAACGTTTTATCTATAATGAAAAAGGATTGGACAAAATATCAAGATTTTAAGCGTTACACAACAAAAAAAAAAAAAAATGCATAACGGAGAAAGCCACAGTTTACTCTTTCAGATCTCTTTACAGAGATTCCTGGATTAGAAATTGGATATTCAAACACATACACAGAGATTGCAGATTCACTATCAACTATTATTCAGCAAAACCAGGCTATGGAAAAAGTCATGGAAGCATGACCACAAAAGATGTTATTATTACACAAATAGGTTATAAAATTACAGGTCAGTCTGATCGATAGCGGGAGGAGCAGTTGTAGAGAACTCAGGTAGCACTGAAGTGGAACCCACAAGGGAAGTGAAGAAATCCATCTCTCCAAATCCACCGAAACTCCCAAAAAAATTCTCTACTGAATTTGTGGTGTCCTCCTCCGTCATAATTTGTGTTAGAGAAGAGCTCGATTGCTCCTCGCAGAGATAACACCGTTCTAATCTGTTAAAGCCCCACTCCATACGCATTTCAAAACGCCAGGATAGGAGAAAACGTTATATTGAAATCGAAATGCGCGGGCAGAAGTACTTAGTGACTTGTTGCTGCATTTTAATGGATTGGGCGGGAGAATCACAAAGTGAATTCAAATTTAACCGTAGCAGTGATTGTAGCTGTGAAGAGTCAAAAGAGCGCAACGGAAAACAGAACGGAAACGGAAAGTTTAGAGGGTCCCACACCAGCCACCTAAGCGGTCAGCGCTTAGTGTGTGATGGTTAAGCCCAGCCGCTTCGGATATATATCATTACCTCGTCTGAAACCCCATTTTGGCATCGACAAGAAGAGGATGTTGACAAGATATCTGGATATGCCCACTTCAGATATATATCGTTACCTCGTCTCAAACCCCATTTTGGCATCGATAGGAAGAGGATGTTAACAAGATATTAATATTTGGCCTTCCACCTGCATATCACATTTGTCTGAAAGTTCTAAACTAATCCTTTTATCGCTTCCAACAATATCTTCCTCTTCATATGCTTTGTTTTATATTCATCTTTCAGAATCTCTTAAGATCTTGTTACTTTGCTATTTCATACCATGAATTTGAAAGTTTTACTCTGTTTTAAGTTCTTCCTATTTCTAGGCTCCGTTCTATATACACTAATTCATCTTTAGAGTCTGTCAACATCTTGTTTCTTTCTTATTTTGTTACATAATTTGGCATTTTGTTCCTTGCTTCTCACGTCGCTTTATATATGTGGGTATGTGCTCTTTCATTTATACGATGTTCAGTTGTCTATGGATAAAATTTTAAAACATATATGAAGCTATTATGTCTCTTTTGATATTCTTGTACGATAGTTATGCCTGCAACGGGTAACTGGATTTCCTAGTCTATGGTAACTGGATTTCCTAGTCTATGATATTAGAAATAAAAATTATTTCCAACACCCCCATAATGTTTATTTGGAGAGGATAATTACAAAAAAAATTCCTTGATATTTAACAAGTTTCTAAATTTGATAAATTTCACTTCAGACAGAGTTTTTGTAAATATGTTAGCAATTTGATTTTCTGTTCCACAAAATTTTAACTCCACCACTTAATTTTCTATTAATGGAAGTACTCTTTCTACAAACTCACTATCTATAATTTTCCATTTTTTTAGCCTCCATTAATTCAGATTTTTCTTTCTTAGCCTCCATTAATTCTTCCTCCAAAACATTTATTTCTTTTTTTACCTTTTTGCCAACTTTACCCACTGAAACTAATGATTAAACTCACCTGATTCTGCTACAACGATTTCTTCGGTAGTGCCTCCACTCTTCTTTAAACAAAGCTATGGCTGCAACATTGTTTACAATCTTTTTTTGCATTCACTTGGACTGGCAATTTTGAAGCGTTAATAGAAAAATCTCCATACGAGACACCCAATCATAATAATTCTTTCCATTTAATTTAATTGTAGGTAAAGGAATACCAATTGAATCTATTATGTGTAATTCTCTCTTTTTGAGATGAGAATTAAAATCCAAAATCTCTCACCAATTTTTTACTGATTTGATTCTTCTCTTTGCTGCAATATTTTTTTCTTCTTTGCCACAAAAAAATGTTGATCAACCTCCAATCACAACCTGCTTAGTTCACAACCAACACTACAAAACCCATATATTACAGCCCAAGATTTAAACATGCTCTGATACCATATTGAATAAAATAAAATATTTGAAATAAAATAAATTAGAATGTAGCAAATGAAAACACTTGAATATATTATTGAATAGAAAATTATATAACAGTTTGATGATTTCTGGATAATTACAATGACAATGTTGTTTCTGTATTTATAGATTTATAGAAATATCTAAAATATCTTAGAAAGATTAAGAAAAGACTAAAAAAGAAAAATATAGAAAAAATAGAATGAGATGAAAGTTTCCATATTCTGAAACATTCCATTAGATAAACATTATCACCAACACAACTGATGCATAATACATGACAAAGAAGTTCTCCACAACTGACTGTTCAACTTGGGGATAAAAATATGCCTTAGGTAATGTTGAGCCCTAGGCCTCTTAACAAAAATGTGGCCTTAATTTTATTGTCCTCATATCCATCAGAATGTTGCATGTAGGGTTACTCATAGTTTTTGGACTCTACAGGTATCCTTTGTTAAGTGAGTTCTAGTCGAGCCCTGCCGATTTGATTTGTGGTAACTGAAAATCAATGATAAACTATTTAGAAACAAATGAAAAGACCCATAAGGCCGATACACTACTTCACTCTTCCTCATTTCACCTTTTAAATTTTTGATTTGTGTAGCACCAACTAGAGATGAATCATGTCTCTATCATGGAGGAATTGCTTTTGCTGAGTTTGGCCAGTATTTGGATGATTAGATTTGTTTTTGTCTTTTGACGTTTGCCTATTTTTATTTTTGGCTGAGTCAGATAACACATTTAATTATTGTGAGAGATCATATACTATGTAATCATATCAATTGCAATTTAACCTACAGAGACAGTGTGTAACTGAAACACTTATCATTAGCCCTTATACTGTGGTTATCTATGCCTTACCATAGTCAATCAAATACCACTTTTCCAAACCTAAATGTTTATAGGTATTACTAAAATTGAGACTCCATATGTACTACATTATATTGAATACTGATATAGGAGAGAAAGTCCACTATAAGCAGTTGGCCTTTAATTGTTCATATAGTTAGTTATATGCACTAACTTACTCTAATGAATAGAAAATCATAATTTAGATGTCATTTACTATTCAATGGTTAATATGGATATAGTATATGCTAATAGTATAGATGTTAGTTCTTTTGAAATTATTTTCACTACCGTCTTCATAATGAATGTGATGTTATTTTTGAATAGCTATATCATCAATTTATGTAAATGGAGGGAGATAAATTAATATCAACAATAATTTGTGAAGAATGTCTTAAAATCATTCTAATTTGAATATGAAACCCAAGATTTGGAAAGTAACCTTTTACTAAGAGAATAGTATAAGGTTGCTTAATTTAAAACTTACTATAAGAATCTTGTATATTTATTTTCTCTTACTTTATAGGAATAATGGTGAAATATTTAAATAGATATTAAATTATCCCATTTAAAAAATCTCATTATATTAATGTTTAATCCAATTAATGGTGAAATTGATCATAGTTTAGGATGAGTCTTGTGAATATCTATTAGATTTACTTTAATTCTAACTAACATTTTGCTATGTCTTGTGACATTGTTTGTGCAAGTATGATTGTTTATTCTATGCTCCATATCTTACTAATAATATTTTGTCTAGACTTTAATTGGTATATGAGTAATAAAATTGTGTATATTGAGATGAATTAAGTTTAGTTTATTGTCAACTACTTGTTATGCACCAAATTTGCACCCTATTGAAACTGTTAAGCTTAGTAATCTGGCATAACATGGGACTCAAATTCTACATGTGGGATATGCAATACTGAAAATGAGACCTCCCAATTCTAGGCCGGTTCCTGTTGAATAAAAGTCTATTTTTTGCTCTTCAAGCCTAAAGATTTTAGGGGGAAAAAGGGGACGAAAAGAGATAAAAGAACTTAAGGACTGAAACTAATTAATGGGTGATACACCAAACTAATAAGGAATCATGAAATGAACACAAGAAGAACATACACATGAAAGCCTAATTGCTATTCTCAAAAACAACCTCTTTCAGATTTAATGCTTTAGTCCTAACAGGTTTGATCTGCATACATACCGCAGGAAGGTAAGATTGATTTCACAACTCTAAGATATGAATAGAGAATTATAAAACATAGTTAAAGACTTGCATGTTCAAAAGAAAGATACATAAATGAGAATCAATACAAACATGAACACAAGCTTCCAAGGTAAAATCTATGTTGTATTCAGGATTCCAGCTAAGTTACAGAAAAACATACATTGATTGAGAAAGGATTCCTTAAAAAATCACTAACTCCTCAGAGTGTGTAATCAGAACTATTTACAAAAAGGCAAAAAATGCCTTATATACATACTGTGTGTCGGCCCCTTAGGGCTTACAAAAATATCAGGCTCAGAAAGATCTACCCTCAGATCTTTTGGTGAATTAAATGCAGAAGCCTGCGTGTCCCTGTTGTTGGTGTCGGTGAAGAAACATTCTTGAAGAAGTCCTCTGATCTTTCTATAATCACCACATTCATTTCTGATCCTCGTGTCTTGTTGAGCTACTTCGGCTGCACCTTGAATGCCCCAAGCTTACTCTGATTCGCGTGGCATTCGTCTAGGGTTGACATTCTCTGCTCTGCCACAGCTCGCCTCAGCTCCCCCTGGTTGGTCGAGCATTTTCCACGCGGGCTTTGCAGCTGGTCAAAGTCTTTTGAAAAGAATCGCATCTCGGCGAGACACTGAAAGTGTCTTGCCGATGCGATTATATCATTTGGCACAATCAATGTAGTACATGATAGTCGATGAGAGTTCATATCGAGCTCGATCAGTCATACCGATACCACTGAGGCCGTCCACAAGACGCAAATCTGTCGCTGAGATATCATGGCGAACACTCCATGCTTAGCGAAGGCATCAGTCTCGAAGAGACCCACTACACTCAGCGAGACCTCCTGGCGGTGTTGAATTTCTCACCCCGAGCTTCCCCTCATTCGGCAAGACACCTAGGTGTCGGTGAGACTCTTTATCGAAGACAAAACGTTATTCCGAGACCCTGTGTCTTCTGTCGGTGATACATCTTCAATGTCACCCCGAACGCACTTTATTCTATTAAGCTCTTCCTTCCTTTCGGCAAGGCTCTGATAAGTCACTGGGACCTCATGGCGACGACTTCAACTCTTGGCGAGGCCCCCCTCTTTCTGTCGGTGAGACATCTTTCCGATCTTTATTCCTTATACCGAGCACTACATTGCTTCGGGGAGACATCTAGCGGTCGGAGAGACTTCTCACCGAAACTTCATTATCCTATCGCTATGCTCCAGAGTCGGCAAGACCTCTTCGGGTCAGGGAGACTTCAGTTGGTTTCCTGTTGGTAGGACATCACTTTCTCGGCAAGAGGTTGTGCCGAAGGCACCTTGCTTTAGCAAGGGCTTACTTTGTTTCACTTCGGCAAGAGAAACATTCATCGGTGAGAGATTACAGTGGGCCTTATTAATCATGTCAATATCATTTTCGTTGCCGAGACCACTCCTCGTCGGTGAGACATCACACCGACGGTCAGGCGCTACATCGAAGATCCTTCCTTTCGGGAAGACGTCTTGCTGACCTCCTTTTGCTCTAGAGGTTCCTTCGACATCGGCAAGACATAAATTTGTCGCTGAGACATCACGGCGATCCCGCCATCCTTCGTCGAAGACAACATCATCCGCTGAGCTCCTTTGCTGTCGGCGAGACATTCACACTTCGGCATGACCCTACTCTGATATCCAATGCTCTTGGCGAAGTCTCTCATGATCGGCGAGACTCTTTCTATCGGCCAGACCTCATGGAAAACTCTTTTTGTCTGCCCGAGCTCACTTCATTCCGCTGAGATCCATCTTGCTGTCGGGGAGACATCTGGCCTTCGGCAAGACATTATGCCGAAGGTTAAATATTTTGGCAATCCTGCTGTCGGTGAGACCCCTCGTTAGTCACCGAGACATCATGCTGACTTGACTTCCCTTGGGCGAGACCCTCAGCCTTCGACGAGACATTCTTGATCGTCGGGACATCACTGTGAAGGCTTCAACTCTTGGCAAGGCCTCCTTTTTATCTTCGGTGTGACCTTCATCCTTCGGCAAGACATTTTGCCAAAGGCAATAACCTTTGCATTGAGGATTTTCAAAAACTGGCGGGGCGGGGGCCAAGACGAAATCGAAACTGGGACTGGGGGAAGAAAGCGGAGATAGATGAATCCTGAGGAAACCGAGATCAGGACCAAGTCCACCCCTGAAACTTTCCTCAAGTTTCACCTGGGTTCGGATTCGGACCTGATCCCGCTCCCGAAAAAACACGAGGCAGAAAGGAAAAAGAAGAAAAACATAAGGGGAAACCAAGGAGGAAGGGACCACCTACAATCCCAAGCCACGAAGAAAAGGAAAGAAGAAAGAGCGGGGGCGGGGGCCAGAACCGAAACGAAAACAAGAACCAAAACTTTAAGAAAAGTTCCAAGTTCAGGATCCGTCCCATTCCCGGGCCTGGGAAAAGAAAGAAGGCACACAAAGGAAGAAAGGCGGGATCAAAACTAAAACCGATCCCAGGCAAAACACAGCGAGGGCGGGGGCGGAAACAAACCTGAAACTGAAACTTTCATCAAGTTTCAAGTTAGGATCCCGACCCGAACCCGCCTCCGACAAAGGCAAGGAAAGAGAAAAAAGGACAAGGAAGAAAAGAAAGAGAAAAACTACCCCACGGTCAAAACGCAAGGTCAAAGAAGAGAAAGAAATGCATACAAGCGCAAAACCAGAACCGGAACCAGAACCAGAACAAGACAGGAAACCAGAACTTTGGAAAAAATTCCATGTTAAGACTCGGTCCGACTCCGCCTCCGATGAAAACAAAGAAGAGGCCCGAAAAAAGAAAGAAAAGGCGGAACCGGAACGAAACTAGGAACTGGAACTTTTGGAAAAGTTCCAAGTTCGGATTCCGACCTAGTTCTGCCCCCGGCAGAAACAAGGAAAAGACAAGAAGGAAGCAAAAGGAAAGAGGGAAAGACAAGGAAAAACACAAAAAGAAAAAACCCACCCCCAGACTGAAGAGAAGCATGCTGGACTCAACCCTCTTGGGAGCCACATTTAATCCACGTGCCCAAAATAGACAAACATCATTTTCCCCTGCATTTGCACAATAAGCAAACAAGTTAGAAAATAGGTAATCTTGATGCAAGTGTCCCTCCATTTGGTCTTTGAGAACCCCTGAAAGCATGGGTTACCCTGCCTGATTGAGCCCATAGGTGAAAAATGGGTAACATTTCTGGCGACTTTTGCTGGATGTTTGCCTGCTAAAAATGAAGACCAGTAGCCTAGGTCTATCCATTGGGCATGGAGTCTAAAAATTACGCATCCTAGGACCTAAGGGAAACAGGAAAACTACCTACAGGTGTGATTGGACAACACTTAGGAAAAACCAAACGAGTATGCAGATGCATTTATTATAAGCATGAAACCTAACCTAATATATACAAGACACAACTAATGATCATACCTCAACACAACGTTTGAGGTGAATACCATTGACTGGTATTGGTAGTATATCTCCTTCCATCATTGATAATTGATAAGCATTATGTTCCTTACATTCTGAGATAACAAATGGGCCTCCCCAAAAAGAATCAAATTTCGTGTGCTTACCCGGCCTGCTTTGAGTTCATCCCACTTAAGAATAACATCACCCACATTGAAAACCCTTGCTCTCGCTCTCTTGTCAAAGTTCTTCTTCACTTATGTTTGCTGATATTCCATTGCTTGCATTGCTTTTGATCTTTTTTCCTCCAATTCCATCAACTGAGCATAACGCACTTGTATAGGACCTCCTTCAAACAAAACTAGCTGACTAGCAAGGTCAAGAGCTGGCAGCTCGGTTGAAATAGACAACTTGGCCTCTTTACCATAGACTATCATGTAAGGTGAATTGTCAATGATTTTCTTTGGTGTGATTCGGTCAATCCATAGGGCAGCCTTTAGTTTAGAATGCCACTCACGCTGATTCTCCTGTAGATTCCTCTTCAATATTCTGATCAAATTCTTGTTTGTGGATTCTGCTAATCTGTTACCTTGTGGGTAATAATTAGAACTATTACTGAGATAAATTCCATGCTTGAGCGCCCACTCAGTTACCCTTAGACCAATGAAAGCAAGTGCATTATCAGAGATAATAGAATCAGGGATTCCAAATCTGTGAATAATATCATCATAAAAATTTAGAACAACAGTCTCATTGGTATCCTTTAACGCTGTTGTTTCTGACCAGCGAGTGAAATAATCAGTTGCCGTGATTATCCACTTGTGTCCAACACTAGATGGAGGATTAATAGGACCTATAAAATCAACTCCCCACCTTACGAATGGCTATTCAGTCTTAATAGGCTGCAGGGGTAAAGCTACAAGTCTTTCTTTTCCTACAAACAGAGCACACTTTACGCACTTTCTAACATATGCATGGCTGTCTTTGAAAAAATTGGGCCAATAGTAGCCAGCCCACATAATCTTAAGTGCAGTAGTCCTTGGAGAGAAGTGGCCTCCTGAATGCTCATCATGAAATTCATGTAATATCTCTCCAATCTGATTGGAATCAACACACTTGAGAAGTACCCCACTATGATCCTTGCGATATAGAATATCATTGATCAGCACATATGGGATAGACTATAGCCTATAGTACCTACGTTTCGCCTTATCCAAATCGAGTGGGCATTGACTTGTTTTGAGGAAATGGACCATATCCTTTAATCAGCTTGTTGTTCCGTCATCATTATCAGCCAAACGAAGTACTAAAGTTGTTTCAGATTGTTTAAATGCATCTAAAATTCCTTCACAACTCAACTGTTCCCAAAGCCCTCTACCCCTCACTAGCTTAGTAACTTCAATGCTCACGTCATATTCCATGACTCTGGTTATCCAACCTGCCCTTTTCTCATTCAAATCCTTGCTGAGCAGAAATTCTTTGACACTCGAATGAGCTACTCTCAAATGAATTTTATTGTGTGATAGCAAATGTCTGAATTTTTTAAGACTTTTGACAATAGCAAGGACGTGCTTTTCAACAAAACTATACCTCTGTTCATACTCTGCCAATCCTTTGCTGAAAAAAGTGATTGGCTGTTCCAATCCTTCTGAACTTTGCCGGACCAGCATAGCAGATATCACTTCACTACCCCCATAGGCATACAAGATAAAGTCTTTGCTGAAATCGGGGTTCATTAAAGCGGGAGCGGCTGTTAAAGCTTCCCTGATAGCTTGAAAGCTATTCTTTGCTTCCTTAGTCCAGCTAAAAACAATGTTTTTCTTTAACATGGCTGTCAAAGGTTTCAATAAATCTGCAATATTAGGCAGAAAACGCCTCACAAAATTAATTCTTCCAATGAAAGACTGCAACCCCTTTTTATGATATGGTAACAGTAGCTCTAAAATAGCTGCTACTCTCTAAGGATCCACTGTGACACCTTGCTTAGAGACGATATACCCCAATAGTTTGCCTTCATGCACAATGAACACACACTTTTTAGGATTGAGAGATACTCCGAACTCCCTGCAGCGTTCAAAAATCTGTCTCAGATGTCCTAGGTGATCTACTGCTTTTTTTGAATAAACAGTGATGTCATCCAAATACACTAGGACAAAATGATACATAAGGTTGCTGAATGACATTTCCATTGCCTTTTGGAAGGTTGCACCTACGTTAGAAAGACTGAAAGGCATCTTTCGGTAAGCCATGGTTCCCCACTTAGTTGTAAAAGCTGTTTTGAACTGGTCTTCCTCTTTGACAAGAATTTGGTTATATCTTGAATAACCATCCAACAATGAATATCTCTCTTAACCAGAAACATACTGCAAGATTTTCTCCATGGAGGGCAATGGGTGATGGTCCTTCAAGGACGCCCTATTTAGATCTCTGAAATCTACACACAATCTCAATTCCCCATTCTTCTTCCTAACCAGGACAAGGTTAGACACCCAAATAGTATGTTTAATAGGATATATAATACTACTTTCTATTAGCTTCATAACTTCTTTGTGCATAAGAGGCTCTAGTTTGGGGTTAATTGCTCTCTGTTTTTGCCTGATAGGTTTGGAGTTAGGTTCTAACTCTATAGTATGATGTGTAAGTGTTGGGTTAAAACCTTTTAAATCTTGATATTTCTAGGCAAATATATCACTAAATTTTTGAAATAATTCAATATAAGACTGCTTTTCAGAATATGTAACTACTTTTCCAAACTTCAAAGTCTTACCCAGTTCAATCTGCAAATCTGCATAGTGTTCTTGCTGAATCAGTAGGCTGGTTTTATTCTTCTTGGCTTGATCATCTGTATTGAAGATAGATTCCAATGTAACAAGCCCCTTGGGAAACTTGTTAGACTTGAGCTGCACCACCTGATCTTCATAGTTCCCTTTTAGCCTATCTTGATTTGATGCTACAAAAATGTCATCTTCTAACAGAAACTGCAAAATCTCTTCATCACTCTCAAAGACTTGCCAATTTATATTATTGTCAGGAATTGATGGCCTAACAACAATTTTAATATGCTGTTGATCACACCCCCTTTTAATATTGTCAGGAATATCAAACTGTGCCCCTACGGCAGCCAATCTATCAGCATGTTGATTCAGCTTTCTAGGAATTGCAACAATATTGAAAGCAGAAAAATCTTCAATAACATCCCATACTCTATGTTTATATGCCTTTAGAGTATCATTCTTAACAGAAACTAGCCCCCTCACCTGATTCACCACGAGCTCACTATCACCATGAACCTTTAGAGCCTTAACACCTCTCTTTCTTGCCCATTCCAGCCCATTAATCAAGCCTTCATACTCGGCTGTATTGTTGGTGCAAGAAAAACTAAATCTAAAGGCTGCATAGTACTCAACTCTATCAGGCGACACTAACATTGCACCTCCACCAGCACCATGCTTACTTCTAGATCCTTCAAAAAACATATTCCAGACCTCATTGTGCTGTTCAGAATCAACATCCTCCACTTTAACCAAATTTGGAATAATCGAATCAGCCTCCTGAAACATATAGTTACCCATACCAGCGTCTAATACTAAATCACTTTCAGTGTGATGAGTACTACTTTCAGCCCATTCATCTAAAAGAATATCAGGAATTCCAAAAGTGGATGTATGTGAAATAGGAGCAACATGATCTTCTTGGTCAAAAATGACACAATTTGCATTCATCGTATTGGGTGTAAGGTTCAATGATATCCTTTGCAAGTGATTCTGACTTTATATTTACTTTTGTTCCATACCTTGTACGAAAAATCATGTGAGACCAATCGGATGAGAGATAACCTCCTATTTTGGCTGTAAATTCTCTTGATAAGTAAAGGCCAAAATAGGGAGGCAAATCCATTACATATATATCGTGTGGAATGGAGAAGGTAGGGTAGGCATGTAGGGTCAGACTAGCATTTTTTATAAGGCCTATTGAGTTGACAGATGTACCATCTAACTGGACTACTCCCTTTTCAATAGGCTCATATTTTAATTCTAACTGATCAGCCACCCTTTTTGGCATCACAGAACAAGTTGCCTCGCTATCAACCATACAATTATGTACCAAGTTCTTTCCAATGACTGAGGAAACATAGAATGGAGGAGGTATCACATCCTTACCTTGAATTGTGACATTTGGTTTGCTGTCCATCACTTTTACTTGATCAACATTTGTCATGACTACCTTCTCATGATCACTAGCTGCATGTTCTTGTGTATCTTCACCACTCAATGTTTTCTTTAACATCTTAGCTTGTCCGGGAATGGATAAAGAATCCCACACAGTCATTGATACGTTCATTCTTTTCATGCTGTCTACAATGTTGTAGGGCATAGATGAATGCGCTTTTTGGTGTATCCTAGCAATAGCCAGATCTATTTCTTTGTGAGGCTGATTTGAAGACTTCTGTGGGATATCGGGATTTTTTGTGAATGATAGTCCTGCAGTTGCAGGTTCTTTATCTTTACTAGCTATTTGATTTGCTTCTAGAGCCCTCTTCTTTGCTCGGGTGAGCATTGCAATTGTTGGATTACCATTCACTCCACAGAACTCTTCACTTTGCCAATTTAGGAATGCAGTCTCATTGGGATGCACATCTTGTTGCTGCTCAGGTACCTTAGTAGATGCATCCAGTTGTGAACTTGTCGCATTTTGAACCATCAGCGCTTGATTGATAATACCGTTGGAACATGTTGCTTGATTATGCGCTTGATTACATGGAAAACACCATTCATAATCTACTGCAAGATTATTCTGAGCTGGAACAATATCTTTTGTCAGATTTGCTGCATTCATAGGTGCTATATTATATGTCTGAAATGGCCTCTGGTTAACATTTTGTCGCTGTCCTTGATAATTTCCTTGGTGTAGTTGTCTATTTTACTGATACTGCTGATTAAACCCTTGATTTTGATAAGGCTGACTCGCTCCTTGCTGCTACTGGTTATACTGTTGAAATGATGGCCTTGGACCTTGGTACTGCTGCTTTTTCATGTTGGTTAGCTCATTTCCCAAAGTCTACAAAACCATTTCAATCTTTTGCTGGCTACTTTTAATCTCTTGCAGCTCAGTCGAAGGTCCAGCAGAGGCATTTGTTTGATTTCCAACAGTCTCTATAGTTGGAACAGTCAGTATTGCAGCAAGAGGAGGTATATGCAATGGTATATTTGGGTGAATATCTAGAAAATATGGCATAGGGGGCCTAGGAGCTATTTTTCTTGCCTGAATAAGACTATTTTCTGCTCTTATAGCTATACTATAAGCTTGAGGTAATGATTGACCTCCCATGGATTGTATCATCACAGATATATCACTATTGAGACTCTTTAAGTAATACAAAAATGCGTGATTAGCAGAAGGTCTTACCGTAGCAGGTATCCTATTCCAAGTCTTCTGGAAACGGATATTGAAATCCATCATTTGCTCTTGAGGGGCTCTTTTAATAGTTGTCAACTGCTCTACCAAAGATAAGTGATCAGACTTGTCTTCAAAAAAATTGGTAAATTCATCACCAAGCTCATCCCATGTTGCAATAGAGGCCACTGGCAAGCTTTTGATCCATTCTAGCGCCTTCTTCTTGAAAGATGCAGCCAATAACCTTACTGCTACATTCTCTTGCGTTACGTGATGTAGATTACACAACACTACCATATCTCTTATATGCTCAAACGATGTTATTTTCCCTTCTCCAGTGAATTCTGGCAATCCCTTTAATGCTGCCAAAGGAATATCATTATGCTGTACTAAATTAGGGGGACTACCCTGATCAAATGGAACAAAAGCAAAGGCTCTTGGTGCAGCCATACTATGAGTCTGTGTTGATATACTTGTTGAAACTGAGCTTGCACTCACTGGTATAATACTTGAAAATGATGAAAAAGTACTTGCAATTGTAGTAGAAAAGCTTACACTTGCTGTACCAAAGTTGCTCTTACCTTTTGGGAAGTTGAAATTCCTAGAAACAACAATAAGTGGCTCTTCTCTAACAGTTGGTGATACTGAGTGTCACACAGGACGTTCACTATGTAATGATCTTCCTCTTCTGACACATACTCTTGGAGGAGTTGTTTGCACTCTTTTTGTATGAGGAGTTCGATCAAGAGTCCTTCCTTTCCTCTTGTGTGATGACAATTGCAAATATTCAAAAGACTTTGAACTTCTGGTTTCCACCTTTCTCATATAAACTTTCGTATTGGTCACTTTCCTTTACAACGGAGTCGCCAAATATGTTGAAACTTAAATTCTTCAAAGCTGTAAACCTGTTGTAGCATATAAAAAAAAAGAACTGATGAAAAAATTATGAATTGTTCTGTCCCACCGGGCGTGCCAAAACTGTTATGCACCAAATTGGCACCCTACTAAAACTGTTAAGCTCAATAATCTGGCATAACATGCGACTCAAATTCTACATGTGGGATATGCAATACTGAAAATGAGACCTTCAGATTCTAGGCCGGTTCCTGTTGAATAAAAGTCTATTTTTTGCTCTTCAAACCTAAAGATTTTAGGGGGAAAAAGGGGAAGAAAAGAGATAAAAGAACTTAAGGACTGAAACTAATTAATGGGTGATACACCAAACTGATAAGGAATCACGAAATGAACACAAGAAGAACATACACATGAAAGCCTAATTGCTATTCTCAAAAACAACCTCTTTCAGATTTAATGCTTTAGTCCTAATAGGTTTGATCTACATACATACCGCATGAAGGAAAGATTGATTTCACAACTCTAAGATATGAATAGAGAATTATAAAACACAGTTAAAGACTTGCATGTTCAAAAGAAAGATATAAAAATGAGAATTAATACAAACATGAACACAAGCTTCCAAGGTAAACTCTATGTTGTATTCAAGATTCCAGCTGAGTTATAGAAAAACATACATTGATTGAGAAAAGATTCCTTAAAAAATCACTAACTCCTCAGAGTGTGTAATCAGAACTATTTACAAAAAGGCAAAAAATGCCTTATATACAGACTGTGTGTCGGCCCCTTAGGGCTTACAAAAATATCAGGCTCAGAAAGATCTACCCTCAGATCTTTTGGTGAATTAAATGCAGAAGCTTGCGTGTCCCTGTTGTTGGTGTCGGTGAAGAAACATTCTTGAAGAAGTCCTCTGATCTTTCTATAACCACCGCATTCATTTCTGATCCTCGTGTCTTGTTGAGCTACTTCGGCTGCACCTTGAATGCCCTAAGCTTACTCTGATTCGCGTGGCATTCATCTAGGGTTGACATTCTCTGCTCTGCCACAGCTCGCCTCAGCTCCCCCTGGTTGGTCGAGCATTTTCCACGCGGGCTTTGCAGCTGGTCAAAGTCTTTTGAAAAGAATCGCATCTCGGTGAGACATTGAAAGTGTCTTGCCGATGCGATTATATCATTTGGCACAATCGACGTAGTACGTGACAGTCGATGAGAGTTCATATCGAGCTTGATCAGTCATACCAATACCACTAAGGCTGTCGGCAAGACGCAATTCTGTCGTTGGGATATCATGGCGAACACTCCATCCTTAGCGAAGGCATCAGTCTCGGAGAGACCCACTACACTTGGTGAGACCTCCTGGCAGTGTTGAATTTCTCACCCCGAGCTTCCCCTCATTCGGCAAGACACCTGGGTGTCGGTGAGACTCTTTATCGAAGACAAAACGTTATTCCGAGACCCTGTGTTTTTTGTCGGTGATACATCTTCAATGTCACCCCCAATGCACTTTATTCTATTAAGCTCTTCCTTCCTTTCGGCAAGGCTCTGGTAAGTCGCTGGGACCTCATGGCGACGGCTTCAACTCTTGGCGAGGCCTCCCTCTTTCTGTCGGCGAGACATCTCGCCGATCTTTATTCCTTATACCGAGCGCTACATTGCTTCGGGGAGACATCTGGCGGTCGAAGAGACTTCTCACCGAAACTTCATTATCCTATCGCTATGCTCCAGAGTCGGCGAGACCTCTTCAGGTCAGGGAGACTTTAGTTGGTTTCCTGTCGGTAGGACATCGCTTTCTTGGCAAGAGGTTGTGCCGAAGGCACCTTGCTTTGGCGAGGGCTTACTTTGTTTCACTTTGGCAAGAGAAACATTCATCGGCGAGAGGTTACAGCGGGCCTTATTAATCATGCCGATATCATTTCCATCGCCGAGACCACTCCCTGTCATAGAGACATCACACCGGCGGTCGGGCGCTACATCGAAGATCCTTCCTTTTGGGAAGACGTCTTGCCGACCTCCTTTTTCTCCAGAGGTTCCTTTGGCATCGGCAAGACATAAATCTGTCGCTGAGACATCACGGTGATCCCGCCATCCTTCGCCGAAGCTAACATCATCTTCCGAGCTCCTTTGCTGTTGGCAAGACATTCACACTTTGGCATGACCCTACGCTGATATCTAATGCTCTCGGCGAAGTCTCTCATGATCGGTGAGACTCTTTCTATTGGCTAGACCTAATGGCGAACTCTTTTTGTCTGCCTGAGCTCACTTCATTCCGCCGAGATCCATCTTGCTGTCGGGGAGACATCTGGCCTTCGGAAAGACATTATGCTGAAGGTTGAATATTTCGGCGATCCTGCTGTCGGTGAGACCCCTCGTTAGTCACTGAGACATCATGTCGACTTGAATTCCCTTGGGCAAGACCCTTGGCCTTCGGCGAGAGATTCTTGATCGCCGGGACATCACTGCGAAGGCTTCAACTCTTGGCGAGGCCTCCTTTTTATCTTCGGTGTGACCTTCATCCTTCGGCAAGACATTTTGCCAAAGGAAATAACCTTTGCACTAAGGATTTTCAAAAAATGGTTGGGCGGGGGCCAAGACGAAATCAGAACTGGGACCGGGGGAAGAAAGCGGAGACAGATGAATCCCAGCGAAATCGGGATCGGGACCAAGTCCACCCCTAAAACTTTCCTCAAGTTTCAGGTTCGGATTCGGACCCGATCCCGCTCCCGACAAAACATGAGGGAGAAAGGAAAAAGAAGAAAAACATAAGGGGAAACCAAGGAGGAAGGGACCACCTACGATCCCAAGCCATGAAGAAAAGGAAAGAAGAAAGAGCGGGGGCGGGGGCTGGAACCGGAACGAAAACAGGAACCGGAACTTTCGGAAAAGTTCCAAGTTCGGGTTCTATCCCGTTCCCGGGCCCGGGAAAAGAAAGAAGGCACACAAAGGAAGAAAGGCAGGATCAAAACTAAAACCAATCCCGAGCAAAACACAGCGGGGGCACGGGCGGGGGTGGAAACAAACCCGAAACTAAAACTTTCATCAAGTTTCAAGTTTGATCCCGACCCGAACCCGCCTTCGACAAAGGCAAGGAGAGAGAAAAAAGGACAAGGAAGAAAAGAAAGAGAAAAACTACCCCACGGTCAAAACGCAAGGTCAAAGAAGAGAAAGAAACGCATACAAGCGCGGAACCAAAACCAGAACAAGAAAGGAAACCGAAACTTTGGAAAAAGTTCCACGTTAAGACTCAGTTCGACTCTGCCTCCGATGGAAACAAAGAAGAGGCCCAAAAAAAGAAAGAAAAGGCAGAACCGGGGTCGAACCGGAATGAAACGAGGAACCAGAACTTTTGGAAAAGTTCCAAGTTTGGATTCCGACCCAGTTCCGCCCCTGGCAAAAATGAGGAAAAGACAAGAAGGAAGCAAAAGGAAAGAGGGAAGGACAAGGAAAAACACAAAAAGAAAAAACCCTGCCCCAGACTAAAGATATGCACGTTGGGCTCAACCCTCTTGGGAGCCACATTTAATCCACGTGCCCAAAATAGACAAACATCATTTTCCCCTGCATCTGCACAATAATCAAACAAGTTAGAAAATAGGTAATCTTTATGCAAGTGTCCCTCCATTTGGTCTTCGAGAACCCCCGAAAGCATGGGTTACCCTACCTGATTGAGCCCATAGGTGAAAAATGGGTAACACTGCTGTTTTGGGTAAACTAGTGAGCTACATCACAGAGAAAAATGCTAGCACATGGTTGGGATTTTTATAATACTATTTATGGATTTTATCCTTTATTCTTCCACTATTTTGGACTATTTTGGATATTAAATTTGGATTAGTAATATAAAAGTTATGATCATTTAAACGTTTCCTTGTTTCATTGTAAATTAGGAAATTGAAAATTGATAAGTAATTATATCATGAAAATATGGGATTGACTCTTATTTATATATATCTCTTAGTATTGAGTGATCTTTTTTAGGGAATTTTGTTTCCATCCATGAAATTAACTAACCTTTTTTGAAAGTATACTATATGGATTGATATGTAAAGGTTCAAATCCATCTCTTGTAATTTAGTCATGTGTTTATGGTCAAAATTTGGCTTTTGTGTTGTGTCCTTAGCTATGTTTTTGGTAGACAATTTTGGGCATGACACTAAAGTCATAGCATAGGTAAAATAAATGGTATAGTAGCCATGGTGATATTAATACTAGTGGTCAAAGTGAAAGGATTCATTTTTTGTGTTATTCTTAAGTGGTAATGGTGATAATGGCTTAAATTAGCCACTAATGCTTAGAAATGACCTTTGCAACCACTCAACATGATTCGGTTGACTACCATGATGAAAGTTTTATGTTGCAAGTGTATATTTGAAGAAAAGAAGCAAGGAAAAGTATAATATGATGTGCATGTGTTTAATCCAGCTATTAGGGTTTTAGAGCTCGATGTATTTGTGTCATGTTCTAGGAGATTTGTGGTGGATTGAGTAGACCTATTTTTTATTTGCACACTTAAAAACCTCTACAATCATCACACAAGGTGACAAATATAAAAATGATGAAGATTTTAGTCCCATTTGAATTGCCCTATGAATCTTGAAATCTTGAAAAAAGTATTCAAATTGGATTCTAAAGCTTTAAATGAAGGATTTTTGTCCCAAAGTTATTGAAATTGATATAATTTTTTTTACAAGTGTAGAGAACTCTAAGATATTTAGTCTAAAAAAATAGGAGGTCAATTAGGTGTTTGGATCAAAAGTTATGGCTTCCAAAAGTGCATATTTTTTAAAGCATTTGCAAAGAAAAAAAAGATACCAGAGTTGTAAATTTAAAATGATAGTTATTTTTGAAGGTTCTAAAAATATTTTGAAAAGGAGAATATTAACTACACACTATAGAGGAAAAATCAACATGATTTTTGATCTTTCAATTTATATTGATTCTCAAATTTGAGCACCAAATTCAAGAAAATTATATAATGTAAAATCATTTAATCTGTAAGGGTTGGGATTTTTTAGAGATAAAATTAAAAATAGATGCTTTGTTGAATATTGTAATCTAGTTTTTGAAAGATAACAAAGTCAAACTTTGTTCTAGTGTGTATGTTATATCCAATTTACTTATGATAATGATATGAATATATTCTTATGAATTTGGTTCTCTTGCACTATACTACATGTTCTTCCAAAGAAGTAGACTCTCAAGGAGAGTATAAAATATCTAATTGCACATTTGCTATAGGATTTGAGGATTTGATTAGTTCATCTTCAAGGAGGGTGGTCAATATTCTTATATAGTGATTGGGGTGCACAATGTTTGTGGAGGATTAGTGAGTAGAATCTCATTTATTAAGTTAATAACAAGGTTTATATTATTGTAAGGCAATAATATTATTGCTAAAATCCATAGATTGAATGCCAGCATAATTTTTGGGATTAAGGTGTCTCAACCTTAGAGAGTCCCATGTTAAAATAATTAAATATTTTCCCTATGTTGTTGGTTTAATTTATTAAATGCAAAAATATAAGTTTCCAAGTTGCTAAGGCACTTTGTGGGACCCAACAATTATTTGGTTGTTAGTTGGCTTCCTACATGTAATGTGCAAAGTGTGAGAATGTGACACTTGTCACATGGGTGCTCATTTGTGAAGAGGAAAATGTTCAAACCTCTAAAATGTCCACCATGGTGACATGTGGCATTCTATTTTGCAAGTTAGCACTTGGCGGGGCTTGGTTGTGAGCAGATTCCTTTTTTGGAGAATGGAAAGCAACAAAGAGTGACACTTGTCACCTAGGAACTCAATCTAGCATTGAGCACTGCATTTTCTTCAAGGAGGTGTGCCATGATGCCATGTGGCATTGGTTTGAAGGGTTGACTCATGCTCGAAAAGGAATGCTATTGAAAAAAGATTGAGTTGTCACTAGAAGTGACTAAGAGTCAAAGGTGAGTTTAAATTTGGCCCAGGTGGCAATATTTTCTCTAATGGGACGTCACACATGTGAAGGTGACTTAATATTTTCATAAAATATTAAGTTGGTTACCATGCATGATGTTGCATGCTTGATAGGTTACTTTTTTGGTTAGCTAGGACTTGTGCATGTTCTTTATTCCAATTTGCATGCATGCAAAGACTGTGGAGATGACACATGTCATTCCTGGGATCCCATTATAGAGGATTATAAATATGTATTATTTAATGGGTGAGAAGATTTGTATTGTAGGGGTTATGCTACTAGATTTTCTCCAGAAGAGCAAGATGTAATCTCCATGATTCAGGTTGTGAGCTTGCAAGTGTATTGTAACTTGTTTATTACATATTGATACGTTGGTTCAAGCCTACATGAGCATAAAAGATCTATTATTGTATTGTAATGGAATTGATACTGATAATACAATTGAGCTATGTGTTTGGAGTGTGGGGTTTTTTTACTCGAAAGGATTTTCCCCACGTATATCTGTGTTCTTTTTCTTCTATTGATTTTTTTTCTTTAAATGTTAATTTACATGTCATCATAGTGTTGAAATGTTAATGGATATGAAAACTATATTTCTTTCCCTTAAGGGTTAATGAGATGGAAATTAAACTATGTCTGTTTTTGCTTTAAGACATAGTAGTATGTACTTGTATCAAAGAAAACAAAAGATATTGGAGGTGCATACTAGTTCTCAGATGACTTTATGAGATCATTCATTTCCCTTCATTTGGTATCAGAGCTCAAATCCATGGTTTTGCATGTGCTTTCATGTGCATGTATGTGAGTTGCATGTACTTGCATTAGCTTGCATGTTTCTTGCATGTGAAGATTCATGTTGTTTAAGATTTTGGGTATTTCTTCTACTGTGATTCCTTAGCCTAGCAAGCTTGAGGGGATTTGTCTTGAAGGAATTAGCTAATAATTAATCCTTGTCTGAGTGAAAGCTCTATAGTTGATATTTTTTTAGGAGACAACATGCATTGTGAAGGATGGAGAAGATGGAGTGTTTTGGAGTTGATCATGAGATTTCATTTAATATAAAATTGATTTGGAGCTCCTGTTTAATAGTGTGTTAACACTCATGCATGGTGGTTGGCTTTCATCCTATGGTCGTGTTCAATAGAGTATTCATATTGGGCGTCTGTGTTAGGCTACCTAGTCATATGGAGAAAATTTTGTTCTTATGACTATGGGTTGATTTTCCTATGTTGGGTGCTTGGTTTTAGTCCTTGAGATTGGAAGTTATTGTTTCAATAACCTCAAATGCATGTAGGATAAGAAGTTGATCATTGGATGATTTGAAAGCTTCTGGAATAGCCTAGCTCCTTTGTATTCTTACACATGATGGTGGTTGTGGAGTTTGCGTACAAATGGGCCTGGAGTTCTTGGACCCCTTCTTCTTTCAATTGGTTGTACTCACATGGCTCAGGTTCATGTTGGCTGGATTTGAGTGTTTTATGGATTTTCTATCAAAAAACTATGATGATGCATATTCATGATATTCCAAATTGTTCTAGAATAACTATTGTGGTTGTGTTTAAACTCATAGGTCTTCTAGATGATAAGTAGATGTGGATTTGCATGTTTTATAGAAAACAAAGTGGTTTTATAGTTTTTACATGGTCAAACAAAACTTGCAGTTTTGTAGATCTACGAGTGAATTATCTTTTAGATTAAGCCCTTGGGTTATCTAGAGGTAAGATAGTTGCAGGTTTGCATGTATGCTTCATGTATGGTGTGAGGAAGTTTGCAACTTTATCATTGAGTAAATGATTGATAAATGCTTAACCAATTGGTGGTGGTTGTGAACTTTTTTATGAGCTTCTAGATAACCAGTTTCCTCTACGAGGATTTACAGTTTTCTTATGTTCTACAAGCTATGGGTTGTAGATCTGTGGAAATATTGTATTCAGACTCTTTGAGTTTCTTGGATGAAAATAATTATAGATTTATAGGAATGCTTGAGTACTTCTTGACTATGGTACTTAGTTGTGGATTTTTTTGGAAAATTGGATCTGTTAGTGATCTGGTGTTTGAGTCTTGAAAAGCTATATGATATCTTCTTTGATATCTTAGTTTTGCATGTTACTAATGTGATGATGGGATTTCATGTTTCAATAATTGATATCTATGGGTCATTTAGTTGTATGGTTTGATCACCCATTTGGCTATAATGGGAGGACCAATATGTGGACTATCTATATCTACGAGATTGATTCAGAGTTGATACAAACTTCATTAGTTGACCTTGTTTGTGGTCACTTAATATATTGGTAAGTGTTGCATTAGGGTAAAGGGATGGATGTTGAGTGCTTGAATAGTTAGTTATAGGACTGGTAGCATGTGGTTGTGTCTTCTTGACTTGGCGATATTAGTTCTACACATTCTTTAGAGTTGTTGGAATCACAGTTGAGTGTGTGTGGACCATGGGTGATCTTCATTTATGAGATAGTTGTCACATGTTGTCATGTGAAACTTGGTACCATAGTTCAGTGGGAGATTTAGAAGTGATGTGAACTCATCACTTGATGATGGATGATCTTCTTAGTGTTTATGGATGTCTTGGAGGAGCTCTTATATCCTGTTGCTACATAAAAGTTCTTTCACATTTGTAGGTTCACTAGTAGGAAATGGTTATCTCCATGTGATTGGAGATGTTGTTTCTTGGTTTAGAGTGTGTTTGGTATTATGTCATGGTTTACTCTTGATGCTATCCTAGAGTTTTGGCATGATAAGGGTTCTCTTGAGACCAAGATGTATGCATTGTTGCATGTGATCTCCTAGGCATATATGGTTAGATCATGATGTCATGTTTGGGTTCTTGATTTCATGGTTGTAGCTTTGAAAATGGTCTGGTTAGTTCTCTTGATATTGTGTATATTGGTCATGTGCTTGAGAGATTCATGAGTGCAATGTTGCATTTGGAGCTTAGCATGTGGATTGATTAATTGCAGATGATAATGGATACTTGGAGACATGGGTGAGGTTAGATTTCTCTTGTGATTAGAGAATTTTTCTTGAGATGGTTACTCTTTGGAGGTTTCAGTAGGAAGATCAGGGAGCCTTCACTCGGATATGGACGCGTGTTCATGATGGACTTGAGAGGAGGTTTTTATTGGAAAAATTATGTGAGACTTGGTATATCTTAGAAGAGCTTGATCTCATTCCTACTCCTGGTCTACTCAACAAATAATCATTTGAAAAGTGTCCCATCTTGTTTTTCAGATGTATTATGTTTTATGCATTATATTCTCATGGAGTTGGATCTTGAGCTATGATTTCTAGCTCTAGATGGTTCATTTGAGGAGTGTTCAACATTTTTATCTCCTTGGGTATATGATTTGGTTCATGGAAAGCTTTGAAAATGTTATTGGGTTGTTTTCCTAATACAAGAATTATATGAGTTTGATCTTCCTTGTTTAGAGAGGCTTACATCCATGTTGGTGATATGAGATATATGTTATGTTTGATCTAATGAGATTGGATGTTTTGGTGTTGTTGAGGCTTTTCCTTTGGGGTTGTGAAGGAGATCTTACTTGGCACAACTTGGAACTTCGAGGTGTTGGTGAAAGGACATGATTGGGATATGATTTACATGTCTTCTTTGTATTCTATTGTTGCTTCCTAGAGGTTCATGTTCACATAGTATAGTGTGGTGGACTTGGGAGAATTATGGTGATGTGCTCAGAGATGATGCAATGGTTTATGTTGCATGCGTAAATCATTTTGATTGTTATTTGTTAATACTTGGTTGATTATATGCCACACCTTAGTATAAGTGTTGATTGGTAGACTCAGTATGCCAAGGTCTATTTTTAGATTTGACATTACCCATGTAGTGGGAGTTCCTGGATGTGAGTGAGATTGCACATGGAACTTGTGATTGCAGATTATGGGTTGGATTATTATTGGAATAAGTTCTACTGATTTTTGGATACCTTTGAGGTATGGATGATTGGATGGATTAGCAGTTGTTGTGGTTGCTTTTCAATCATGTGGGTTTTTTAGTTGGATGTAAACAATCACTTGTGGTTGTTGTTCTAACAGTCTTGAACATTCATGTTCGATCTTGTTCTTGGAGAAATTTAGGCTTCAGAGTTGTGTTCTAGAAACAAGTTTAAATCTAGATACATTGGTGCTTTTGTAAATCTTGTGAGCATAGTGGAATTGTGATAGTATCCTGTAGCCTTTTTTATCACTTGGATTTTATGCTTGTGTTATTTGGATTGGTGCACCTACACCTTGTCTTGTTTCTTTTTCTTCCATGGGTGACATGTTGGAGGATGATGAGAGTTATTGCTTGATATGGTAGACATATTAGATGTTATTTTGGGTCTATTGTTAAAGCGCAAGAGAGTGTTGGAGATTCATGTGGTTTCATGGATGGCTATGATAATGTTGGATTCTTGCGATTAAAATCCTGTATTTATTTTGAATCTTGAAAGGGATTAAGGTGTATCAACCTTAGAGAGTCCCATGTTCAAATAATTAATTATTTGCCCCTATGTTGCTGGTTTAATTTATTAAATGCAAAAATATAAGTTTCTAATTTGCGAAGGCACTTTGTGGGACCCATCAGCTAGTTGGTTGTTAGTTAGCTTCTTATATGTAATGTGCAAAGTGTGAGAATGTGACACTTGACATATGGGTGCTGATTTAGGAAGAGGAAAATGTTCAAACCTCTAAAATGTATTCCATGGTGACATGTGGCATTCTATTTTACAAGTTAGCACTTAGCGAGGCCCGCTTGTGAGCACATTCCTTTTTGGAGAATGGAAAGCAACAAAGCGTGGCACTTGTCACGTAGGCGCTCAGTATAGCATTGAGAATTGTATTTTCTTCAAGGAGGTGTGTCATGATTCCATGAGGCATTGGTTTGAAGAGTTGACTCATGCTTAAAAAGGAATGTTGCTAAATGGAGATTGAGTTGTCACTAGGAGTGACAAAGTCAAAGGGGAGTTCAAATTTTGCAAGTGGCAATATTTTCTCTAATTGGATGCCGCATATGTTAAGGTGACTTAATATTTGAATAAAATATTAAGTTGGTTTCCATGCATATTGTTGCATGTTTGACATGTTACTTTTTTGGATAGTTAGGACTTGTGCATGTTCTCCATTCCATTTTGCATGCATGCAGAGACTAGAGATGACACATGGTATTCCTAGGATCCCATGCTAGAGGATTATAAATATGAAAGTGTTTATGTATTTTTTAATGAGTGATAATTTTTATATTACAGGGGTTATGCTGCCATATTTTCTCTAGAAGAGCAAGATGTAATCTTCATGATTCAGGCTATGAGCTTGCAAGTGTATTGTAACTTGTTTGTTATAGATTAACACATTGCTTCAAGCCTTTATGAGCATAGACTCTATTATTGCATTGTAACCAAATTTTTTCTCGATAATATACTTAAGATGTGTATTTGGAGTGTGGAGTTTTTTACTTGAAATGTTTGTTGGCAGTTGTTGTCATTGATGTCAACACTAATGATTGTATTGTTTTTATTCATGTTAACATTGATGGAGATTATTTCCAACTCTTGTCAACATTAGTTATTAGTTGTAATTAATGATTAGTCTTTAGCATTGGTTGTATTTGTTACATTTAGTTTGGGATAACATTGATTGGATGTCATACCTTATCAAAGAAGAGAAGAGTTGAAGAAGATGAAGAACAATGAAGAAAATTGATTGGATGCCATGCCTTATTAAAGAAGAGAAGAGTTGAAGAAGTTCATGGTTGGATGCCATGCCTTATCAAAGAAGAGAAGAGTTGAAGAAGTTGAAGAAGTTCATGGTTGGATGTCATGCCTTATCAAAGAAGTATTATTGTTGATGTTCATATAATGCATTATTAGTAGAGTTGTTTTCATGATAATATATTACAATGAGAAATAGAAGCATGAATAATGTTGTAGATATGATCTACAGACTGTCTCATGCTCTCTCTTGATATTTTTGATAATATATGTGTTGCTAAAAAGAAGTTCTGGTCTTTGCAAGTTGCACAAATTTTTTTGGTTCAAGAAGCTATATTGAAGTCTATCCAAAAGAATGCTTCACATTCCTATGCTATTACAGTTCTGGTCTTATAGTTTGGTATTCAATGTTAGTGCTCTGTTTATGTTGCACTCCTATCTTTTTAGGTCACCTATGTTTTCGAGGAAGTTTTTGTGAATTGCAAAAGGTTGGCAGTGTGCTAGTTGTCTAGAATGGTCTGAGAAATGCTCCACATTTCTTTGCATTGATGTCTCTGCTCCTATGGCTTGGCGAATGTGTTCACAATGTCTGTGAAATTTATTAGTTCTAATATCATATGTTGAAGTGGTCCGCAAGTTGTTCTATAAGTGTTACATCATTTGATTATGTATTTTGTGTTTTCTTGAATAGAGTTTTTTGTACCTATTGGTCTGTAGTGGTTGTTGATGGAATGATAGTTTGAAATAAGTGTATGGAAGTGATATTGGATGTTTAAGGAACATCCCTATGTGATCCACATGTTTCTAATTGGACTCTTTGGTGCCACATTGTGTCTTGAGTTGGATTTTTGGGTTATTTGTGGGTATCTTCTCGACAAGGCTTGTTTCTTTGCTTGGGCTATGTGCTTGGGGGATTGCACTAGTAATGGAAGGTGTGTCATGATAGATTTGAGTCTTGAACTATCATGTTTAGGACCACAGATCAATTAAATTGAAATGAAAGAGTGTTTATGGGTTGAATGGTTATGTGCTTCAATGTCTCATCCACACATTTCCTTGCTGTTGACTTAGGTTGATGTGTTCTTGCATGAAAATCATTTTGGATCACATTTAAAGAAGAGTTAAGATTATTTTTGGTCCTCTCTATCATCGGGATAGGATCACATCATACTTTGGTGGCTGACCAGTTGAATTCATTATTTATTCTCTTCTCGACTGACCTAATTGAAGAATAAATGTGTTGTGGTGGATATAAATGCAACATTATTTCGGATGCAAAAAAAGGTAGAAGTGTACAAGTGAAAAAAAGTGTGAGCGAGTTGTATTGAATATCTAGTAGAGATAGTGCTAAAGATTGTGAAAGGAAAGATAAATTATACTTAAATGCCTCAATCAATAGAGATTTGTGTTGGGAATCTTTGTAATTCTCTTTGTAGACATCCAAATTTGATCGCTCCCATACGATCAAATTCGGCTCTTTATTCATCAATTTCGTCAATATTAATTTATTCAATTAATATTGCATTTTTTGCCTAAAGTCCTTAAAATATTTAATTTAAACAATTAAATGCTTTACCTTTCACCTTTTTTCCTCTCTAAATTAAATAAATACATCAATTTATTTAATTTAGTCATTTTAACCTTTTTGATTAAAATCAATTTAAAATTCTTTCATTTTCTCTCTCCTTGTCACATCCTCCATAATCCCTCTATGATTTGGATTAATCTAATTAATTCATGATTAGGATGTGCATCCTCTTAATCAAAGATTAATGTCACATCCTCCTACATTTGCCACTTGCCTCTAATCTTCCATTAATTATTCTAATCAAATATTTGCACAACCTTAACCAAGGTCATTAGCCATATTTAGCACCACCTTTTTAGTCAACCTTTGCATTTATCTCTTTTTAGCATTGACCCTCTTTCCCATGTGAATTTTTAATTCACATTTATTTATCCTAGATTCTCCTCTTCCCTATGTGAATTTTTAATTCACATTCTATCTTCCAAGGCTTCTAGAACCTTGGACTTGTCACATCATCCACATGTGACCAAGTCCCACCTTTTTGGAGCTCACCTTTTATCCTTTAGACTCTCCTAAGAATGTGAATTTTTAATTCACATTTATTTCTCCAACCACCTCTCCTTTTCCCATGGAGATTTTTGAGGAATTCCAAAATTCCTCAAATGTCCCTTTCACTCTCACTTGGGGACAAGAAATTCCTTTTTGAGGAAATATTCTCACTCCCCAAGGTACTTGAAAGGTACTTGTCCTCCCTCCACCTCATGTACCTTTTGGCCACCTCACTTACACCTCATCTCCTCTTAGCCACTTCACCATCCACATGTCAAGATGTGAGGGCTTGTGAGTTCTCAACCCACCATAGCCCTTCATCTTGACCTTGTTGGATGAATCTCAACCGTTGAATTCCCTAGAGAATTCAAATTCTTCTATAAATACCCCCTCCTCAAGGGCATTTTCAACACTTTTTCATTTTGAGCAACCTTATGTCAATTTGCATTCTCAAGCATTCACTATCATTTAGCCATCCACTTTGATCATCTTGCATATTCAATCTTGCATCTAGCTACACCAAAAAGCCATCCAAGGAGCACACAAATTCATCTAAATCAAGGGCCAACCAAGGAGTCTTCAACAACAAGGAAGGTATAATCGATTTGCATTTTATTTCATCTATTTTCCTTGTTTTATCACTCTTTAGGCTAATCATTGAAGTGTTCTTAGTGTTTTTCCACTTGCATTTTTAGTTATTTTGCACATTAGAATAGGGTAAAACTCCAAGGTACACACTCTTATATATCTTTTGTATCTTGCTCTGAGATAGTGAATCTTATCATGTCCTCTATATGTTTCTCCTGGAGTTGGTTGGTAATTCAACACTACAATTCTTTTTTGTATCTTTCTCTAAGGCAGTGAGCCTTCTTGCAAGTCTTTTGGAAGTGAGCCTTACATTGTGAGTTAACTCTTACCATGGTTTTCCCTCATTGGGTTTTCCATGTAAATCTGGTGTCTCTTTGTGCATGCGTGTTCTCTATCTCTTTCTCTTTGTTGTTGATCTGATTATTGCTATATCTTTCATTGGTAAAGTTTGTTGAAGTTGTTAAAGATTCAAATTGCTATACTATTCTCTGTTACTAATCTGCTTAAAGTTCTATCTTTATTTTCTAAAGAAGTTTGAGTTGTGTCAAAACTTTTAAGTTCTGGAAGGGGTTAAGTTTTGTGTAGATTGATTCACCTCATTCTTAGTTTCCAGAAGTGTTTAACAATTGGTATTAGAGCCAAGTTCTTTTGTAGAAGCTTAATAGATTGAGGCAAAGATTCGAGATGGAACATGATGGTTTATACAAAGGTCCTAGGCTTGATGGGACTAATTACTCCTAGAAATTACGAATGGAAGGACACCTAAAATCTCTAGGGATTGGTGTTTGGAAATCAGTTGAAATTGGTTATACTGCTCCTACAACTCCTATTATAGATCCAACTAAAATGAAATTATATAAATGTAATGCTAAAGCTAAGAATGTTATTTCGTGTTGATTAGATGATTCAAAATTGTTGAAGGTGATAAATTACAGTTCTGCCAAAGATGCTTGGGAGAATCTTAGTGGCATCTATGAAGGAGTTTCTAAAGTGAAGCAAGCCAAGAAGAAAGTCTTTAAGAGAAGATTTGAGACTCTACGAATGACTGAAGATGAAGACATTGCAAGTTATATGCTCTATGTATAAGAAATTATCTCTAGGATCTCTAAACTTGGTGGAGAAGTAAAAGAAAGTGAAATTTTAAGGAAGGTTTTGAGATCTCTCCCAAAATATTATAGTCACAAACTATTTGCCATTGAAGAATCTGAAGATTTAGATTAGTATTCAATTGATGAAATGTTTGGTACTCTTACTGCCTTTAAGATGAGAGATTTTGGTCAAGATGTTCCAAAGAAAGAATTTGCATTCAAAGTAAACAAAAATATTGAAGATGAAGTTGTTGATCAAATTGATAAACTTGATGAAGTTGAAACAAACTTTGTGAGAATACTGAAGAAAGGAATCAAAAAGTACAAAGGTAAGTTACCATTCAAGTACTTCAATTGTGGGAGAGTTGGTCATTTTGCATCTAGATGTCCCTATAAAGAATCTGTTGATGATAAACAAAGAGAGAAAATAAAAATAAGATTATATTCTAAGGAGAGTTGATGTTCCTTTGAAGATGAAGATAATGATTCAAATGACGAGAATCTATTCATGGCTCTAGAAGGAAAAAATAACTATATTGGAGAATGTAAAAGGTTCGATACCTTGTAAAACAAGGTTAATGAAAGATCTATGGTAGTATGGATTGATTTTCATGCCAAGGAAGAGGAAAATTCTTGGGCAATCAACAATGGGTGTTCTCATCACATGACTGGTGACATAAGTAAGTTCATCAATCTTGAGAAGGTCAATGGTGGACCTGTTAAGTTTGGTGATGATAAGTCAACACAAATTTGTGGAAAAGGTGATATAACAATTGATGGAAAGAAAAAAATTAAAGATGTCCTTTATTGAACACCCAAAATATTAAGAGGGGGATAAATCAATATTCTATTAAACCATTCAAACATTATCCATCCAATTACCAAAGAAAATTCAACTAATATAAGCAAAGAAAGCATGAAACATCCACAACATCACCCAACACATGAACACCTAAATTTTTACATGGAGAACCCAAAATGGGGAAAACCACGATGAGTGTTAGCTCACAATATATTATATCCAGATATAGTATATTAAAAAAAAGCTCACTGTAGGTGGATTCGCTATCTAGTAAACTCAGTTCCCACAAAGAATAAGATGGAAGATAGAAGGGGTGGCTTACAACCTATTGAAATAATACAATTTCATCTACAATATGTTGGATTACAATTCCAATGAAGTACAAGAAAAAAATCTTTGCACTGATCTACATCAATTTGCTTTGCTTTGCTTTGAATTCACACAATTCACACAACTCTATTTACATTCACATCTCACACATGTAGGTGGAACACCATACATGTCATCTCTCACTTATTACTTCACACCTCATCATCAAAACACAAAAATCAATCTCCTATATATATCCACACCAAGTGTAACATCAATTAGGTTAGCCTAATCAGATGTAACACACAAAATTGAGCTTATTGTCCTCAAAACATTTCATCTAACCTTCATGCCTTAATTCAAAATTCAAATCTCCTCAAGATAGGTCGAGATAGACCTAATATAGGTCCTACATAAGAAAAAATAATTTTCTCATCCTTCACAAAACACCAAACGTGTTAGGTCAGCCCCAAATAAGACCTAAACACAAAATCCTTCATCTATTTACCCAATTCTCCATTCATGGAGCTCAAAAACTTGATCCCATATGGAATTCCTACACAACTGATATCTAGAAGCTTATCTTCAACATCTCAACACAAAATATTCATCTGCGAAGGAATGCGAAATCTCCCACACTGACACTCTGTTTTGGAAATAACTATAATATACATAACTAAACTCTGTCATTCATATCTTCCAAGATAATTGGCCAATCAAAAAAATATTTTGGATTTGGATGCATCAAATGTTCACCAAATTATTGTTAAAATCATAGAGTAATATCTCTATTTATGGTGGAGTACAGAACCAAAAATTGACGTATTGAACCATTGTACATGTAAGTTAGATACTTAGGAATTTTTTTGAGTAGCTGTACTTTCCAGACCAACTTATCTTGTACAATGTATTGAAAAAAACTTCTAAATCATGTTGGGATGATCCACAATAATTTTGACATTAATGACAATATTGGATCATGCACAATGTACATACCATGCTCATCTTTCTAGAATGCATCATCAATGACAATCTTATCATTCTTCCAACAATCTCCCCCTTTGTCATTGATGGAAAAAAGCTCTCAAAAAAATATATATTCTCCAAAAAAATTTCTCCTCCTTACACATATCTTTCTTTCCCAAAACATTCCAAGTATCTCTCCAACTATCTTCTCAAGTATCTCCACCCCTTTGACATCAATGGAAAAGGGTGTACTTGTACTAAATCTTGTATACTCCCCCTTAAACATATGTACAAAAAAAAAAGCTGAAAGAATATACTGACTCCCCCTTAGGAAGTTAACCAAAAACTTCTATATCATCCACATATTTACAAAAGAATTTGAAAACTTGAAAGAAACTTGAAAAGTGCATAAGAATAGAAATGGTCAACCTAAAGATGTTGACCCATGAAGCTTTTGCAAAATGAATTGCCAAGAACATTTACCATCTTCCCAATCTTTCTTCACTATTGCAAGCATTCTATATTAAGACTTAAGCTCAACCAAGGTTTCCTCTCCTTCTGGAGTGCTGGGAGTTAGATTTAGCTTTGAAATATTATTTGTACTGGAAAGGGCACTTGAGATAGGTATATACTTCATCTTCACTAGGTCCCTTAGCTTCTCAAACTTCCTGATTGTGTCTTCCTTCTAGCTCTTTAGTGTAAAGAATTTATCATGTAAGTCCATTATAGCAGTCCATGTCTAATCATCTCTATCATGTACCGAATCATAAGAATTTGATGCATTACTTATTTGTGTCTCAATTGCATCCATGGCATCCTTTATGATTTTGTGGCATCCAACCACTTCATACCAATACAAAAATAAAGTCTTTGCTTCTTCCTCATAGGCTTGTACATCCTTCAAACTTTCTTCAACTTTGTTGTGTGTAGATGCACACTTCTCTGTGATATCCAACAACTTATTTTTTGCAAGACTTGTCTCAACTTCTTTTTCAACTTGACCTTTTAGTTTGGAGGAATATTCCATGAAGGAATCAATCAAGAACTTGAAGTTCTCCATTGCAGATAATGATGTATCAATGTTTGTATTAGGGGTTATCTCTAGTAATGATTTTACAAATTCATCCATTAATTCAACACTCTTTTGATATGTTTCAATAATCTCTTTTCTTGCTGATGTGTGAAACACATCACCAATATGCAACTTTTGAATATGATCTTTTTTTTCCAAGACTACACTTCCTTGTTGGATGGGAAACTACAACAACTGAGATGCGACTACCGATTGGAATCTTACTTGTTTAGACAAAATATCTTTCAAAGGATTACTAGAGGAAGATTCACTGAAAGGTTTAGGTAACTCCAAGTTTTCGTCAATTTCTTTATCCTTCCTAGACTTAGTGTTCTCCTCTTTCTCTACCTTATCTTCTTCATTGGAGGGCTTATCCTTGTCTTCATCATCCTTTTTATTGTCATCTCATTTATCTTTATCCTTCTTTCCTTGCACATTCTCCTCATTCTTGTCTTATCTTTCTTCTTTCCTCTCACCATCATCTTCTTTTCCTTGCTCTTGTTCTTTATTCACATCACGATTTTCACCTTCACTAGTGGACTATTCTGTGTCTTCCAAAGAAACACATGTCTCTGGGTTGCTTTGATCATTATTTATCAGTGGGAGAGTGGACCCGTCCTCTGTAGTATCAAGCGTAACCGTAGGAATAAAGGTGTTGTCCTCTATAGTTTCTTCTCCAATTACTGTCTCTTCTTCGACAACCTTTTCAATTTCAACATTTCCTTGCATTGGTTCTTTTGTATTCAGAGGAGCATTGTCTAGATTTTCCTCTGTATCAGTAAATCCATCATTGATCTCATGCTCATGTTGAGCATCATCAGTGTGTGCACATCTCCTTCCACATTTAATTCTAAGGCACTGGAATAATCATTTAAACCTTCTCCAGTTGTCAGAATTAGACCCAACTTCTATACAAGTTCCTTGGCCTTGTCATTACATTCTTTCAGGATCATATCCTGATAATTTTGATCCATTCCCATAAGTATGTTTAGCTTTTTTTTTTGTCCTTATCTCCGTGCTATAGATGGTAGCCAATGTGGCTTGGTTTGCTTTAGTCAGGGGAGCACTAACTCTTTCTAGGGCTTCATCTTTCATCTTTTCATGTTCCATTATTGCATCCATCTTCTTTTCAGTAAAATAAACCAAACATCATCTAGTATATCCTTCAGAATATTGTGCATATCAACTTTAAATACAATAATGTATTTGACTATGGCTTCAATTATTATAGCTTTATCTACCTCATCAACTTCTTTATACATTTCTGTTGTTTCCTTTAACATCTCATTTTGCACTATACTATTGAATAGTGCCTCAAGCTTCATAGGGAAGTGAGGTTTCTCATTTTTCTTCTTCTTCTTTTCTTTTACCGAAGGTTTCTTTGTTTCTTTTCGCTTCTTCTCTAGAGAATCCTTCTTGGCTTCCTTCTCCCTCTTCTAAATTTTGAAAGTTGGTTTTCCTTTCTCAACTTCCTCCTCACTCTCTTTATCCACAATATCAATTATTTTCCATTTCCTAACTAGAGGGGTCTCATCCTCTTCCAAATATTCTTCATTATTAACATTGATGCCAATTTCCTTTTGTCTTGTGGCCTTTTGCTTCACTCTCCTTATAGAAACATGGGGTACTGTGGTAGTGGTTTTCTTTACTTTTTCCCTAGTGGCATGAACTACCAGAGGGGTAGTTTTTTCTTTTCTCACCAACAACATGAAGATATGTGGTAGCTGATCTTCGTAATCTCCTTGAGCTATCAGAGGCCTCTACTGCACTGATATCAGCTCTAGCTCCATCTCTAACATACTTAACTCTTTCCATTGAAAGACCACTCTCTTGTACATATATTCCAAGCATCTTGTCAACATTATTTCTCATCACCAATTTATTAAATTATAGGTGAAATTCCATTATTTTTTTACAAAATAAAAATAAAAATCCATCATATAGAATATTTTTACGAATGTTATCTTCACAAAAATCTATCTCAAATCTTTATAACATTTGTTTTTAAAAATATCAAAAGATCTTGTATATGTTAAATAGCTTTTTTTACAAATAAATATACTAGTAATATAATTCTAATGTAATATAGTATAATTATAAATATAAAATAATTAAAAAAATATATAGTAATAAAAAATAAAAATATAATAAAAAATATTTGATTGTTGGAAAATAGAGATATTAACTAATTAAAAATTATTCATCACATACCTAAGGAACTAATTAAATTTTTTAGAAACACTTTCCTTCATATCACATCCTCTTATATACATTCACTTTTTTGGGCCAAACCAATAAAAACCCCAACGAAGTGTCTCCTTGTTGATAGGCATGATAAAAGAACAAAAGAAAGATGACATGTCAGCATATAACAGAAGCAAGAGCAACATGGTACAATCAATCTTAATATGAAAGAAAATGAGATATGGTGAGTCCTAGCATCCACCTTTTAACAATAAAATTAGGCAAAATAATAGTGTTACCTATTTTAGCTACCAACTAAAACAAGTAGAGTTGTTTATGTTTTACAAAGTGAAACAAAAGATATATTCTACTCTGCTATGTTATATCCATGTGCATAAAGAAATTATCAACTAGATTGCATTATTATATTATGTAAATGCATACAACGGAGAAGAGAGTCAAAAATTGTTGCATAAAAGTAATCTTTATTGATAAACATAAATGTATGGTGTCCCACACAAGTCGTGAGATTGACTATTTGAATGAAAAAAAAAGGAAAAGACTATACATTTATAGATACATGAAAGAAAGGATGCATATATAAAGAGAGGGGACCCATCATTGCCTGAATGATGAATCCTAGTTGAGTTGCTTTGTATCTACTGCTGCCCCTCTTGCTTGTTCAACTACCCTTTTCTCCAATGCTCTGGAAGGTTGCTCAGGTGCTTCAAAAATTCCTGCATGTGTGAGAAAGAGTTTGTTAGAGCAATGAAAGATCACTAATCAATATATATGCAAACATCCATAAACATATATCCTGATCCTCATAAGCATCAAAATAGTTTGCATAACATAGATGTCCAAGAAAATAGAAAGGTTATAAAAAATATCTATCATATGCTCTGTTTTTATTTAACATGTTTACTCATTGTGCAGGTATAGGTGAAATATTTGTTGAACACAACATGTGGAGTGAAATGGGATCCCACAAGGGTTGAGCCCAAAATGCTTCCCTCTGGTTTCTTTAGAGAGAGATAGTTTCATTTTATATCACAATTGTAATCCTTGAAGACACGTTTCATTAATCATGGTGATAATGATAAAGAATAGATATCTTATTAATATGCATTCTCACATATTAATAATGATACTCCTTACCAATAGGAACATGACACAAAACTGGTCTGCAAAGATTCCATGGTGTTTGCAATTTTAAATTTATAAGTACAGAGTCATCATATTTGTGAAATAGTGAGTGCTATCAGGTGCAATCACAAGCTATCATGAGCTGCGTGGAGCAGCTATAGGTGATCAGTGAAATGGATGGTCAAGGCCACCATGTCAACGTGTTGCCCCAAAGAGCAATGCATGAGAAAGAAAAAACACATTGATGCAAAAGTAGAGATCATCAATTGCATTTCCAGTCATCATTGCATTTGACAGAAGGGACCATCAAGTGTGTTATGATCATTATGGAATATAATGAGAGGTAAAAAATGATACAAGAAGGCAGTTTGTTCTAAAGAAACAATGATAAGCCTAAGATATAGAGGCACTGTATCCATTAGTGACAAGGAGCCATAAATGAAGTATGCATGATGAGCAACACTTTTGCAATCATCAATGAAAGAAGATACATGGGATAGTTAGCTATATCAAAGACAACCCAGATGCATGGGGTGCAATGCTTGAACAAGTAAAGGAGAGTTCTTTCTTCTTTCAACATGTATTGTAGCTTATTTTAGAGCTCTTTCACACAAAAGACAACATTGTGACTTAATATCAGACATGTACAACAGTATGTAACACCTTTTTTATCAATGAAATTCAGTGTTTTACCTTGTTAGAAGCTATCTCATTGTGTGAAGTGTGATGATGGATGAATATTCTTGTGAGTTTTGATAATTCCTTTAATGCTTGTTTCATTTTAGCACCTTTAGGTAGAAGAAACATATATTTTTGTAGGTTGCAAGTTGTGTAGTGGTTCAAATATCTATTTTAGTTGTGAAAGAACTCCTTTCCTTCAAAAGTGTTAAGAGAACCAAACCTCCTTGCAAAGCACTTATGTATTGATATATGAAAATATTTGAGTTATGTTAAGTTAAGCTGAGTTTTTTGAGAAAATTGTGTGTTAAAACAACAATATGGGTTCTAAAAAAACACATTAGGTGCATCACCATAGGAGTTTAGTTTTTCTTTATGTTTCTTTCTACCCTTTTCCCTACAAGAAATAGTTTAGGTGAGTACCTTAGGATCCAACCTTCTCTGGAGGTCCATTCCAAGTTTAGGCAACCCATAGCCTAGGAATGTTCCCATGCTACTCCAAAGTGCTAAGTTTTGCAACTTAGCAAGGGTGTAACTTTGAGAGACAACAATTTTTGGCACGCCTAGTGGGACAATTTGAACTACTTTAGTTCAAAATTTTCCACACATTGCTATTGTTTGGTGTGTACAGTAGTAGTTTCTACCTTTGGAGGCAAGTTTTCAACACACCTGGTGACTCTGGAAGAATATATACTGGTTTCAGGTAGACAAGTACTGATATGTTTTATTTTTGCAAAAAAAAGAAAAATAGTCCTAATTTTTCTTGCTTTAGGAGATATTTCCATAAATTTCCAGCTTGTTAAGATGCTTCAACATGTCTTCATTTGATAAAAAACATGACTTATCATTCCCCATTTTATGAGGGTGTTGTCTATACACCTTCTTATCAGCCATATCAAAGCAGTCATACTACTGGTTTCACTAAAAATGACCCCATTACAAAATATTACCAACAAGCTCAATTTTGTCAACACCCATCCACCCTTGCTCAAGCTTTGTAACAACATGCCTATGCTCATCAACAACCCAAAGAAAGTTATTTTATCTCCAACCAACAAATTTACTTTTCTAATGAGCCTCAAAATTTTGATAACATGAGCATAAATGATGTGTCTTTGTGCTTCCAAGAATAGTTTGATGAAATCAAGAGAGAGCAAGAGTATCACATGCAACAAGAAGAGTTGGCTTACCAAGCCCATCTTCATAAGCAGGAGATGGAATTGGAAAGAAAACAGTATGAAGAATCTCTTGCAAGAGAGGTTGCAGCAAAAGAAGAGAAAATAAGGTTATTACTTGCTCAGACTAAAAAATTAGAGACTCAATTAGTATCTTGCATTTTGGAGCAGCTTATGAAAGAAGAGGTTCCCAAGTACAAGTTTGTGAGCTTTAAGCAAAGTAATCCTCTAGAACCCTCTAGTAAGTTTTCTAAAATTGACATTCCAAGTTTTAGAGGATTCCATTTAGTGCAAGAAAATGTAGTACTTGAACAAAATTAGTCCACCACTCCTCAAGAACAACTTTCTCAAGAGCCCTCTTGTCTTAAAGAAGCCCAATCAGTTGTTACCTTTCCAAATCCATTATTTGGAGAACAAGTTTCCGAGTTCAATATTCCAAGCTTCAAGTAAGGTAAGGATCCTAAGTGATTAGATGAGCTACCGAAGTTTTAAATTCTAGGTTTTAGGAGTAATGACCCTTTGCAAGAGCCTATACTTGAGAAAAATCAGTCCATCATCCCTCAAGAGTAGTCTTTTCAATTGCAAAGTTAGCTCAGTAAGAACACAAAAGAATATTTTGAGGTAGAGGAAGAGCCTTTTGTTGTAGATACACTTGTGCATGGGGTCCAAAATGAAAAATCAGAGCTGTTACAAGTGATTGAAGAGAAAAACCAATTAGGATAGCAGGGTAGTAAACAAGAAATGAGTGCTGAATAGAAGGTTCTAACAAATTTATTTGATGAGCTTCTTAGTTTTGTTGAGTAAAGTGATAAGATAATCATAGATTTGTTTGTTGAACTTCCTAGTTTTTTGATGATGATGGAGACATCATGCTTGTACTAACACCATTATCAAGTTTTGGACAACAAGAAGATGAAATTCACTTTGATAGGATGTTGGTTCATCAAGAAGAAAATGAGGATAGCCTTGTCTCAAAAGGTAAGGAGGTTGGTATGGATGATCATGTTGGTCAAATGGAACAAAATGCGAAGCAAGACATTGCTTTCAGAGGTATGAGTCTTGAGAACTGTCATGAAGTTGAAGTAAGACCCATTTTGCAAGAGATAACTAATTATGAGCTAGACAAAGATATGTTCTTAAGCATAGTAGAAGAATTTTGCTCAAAGCTTGATGCCAAGCCATCACTGACTAATTTTGAAGAGTGTGAGAAACATAACCAAATAGAAAGAGCAGTCATGATTCCATTTGATTCACATGAAATAACTCTTCTCAACCAGCAAAATGAAGTTGAAGTAACTGATAAAGGTGAAGCCAACATGAAGTGTTCTAAGTTTGTCATCTCAAGGGGATGTCCTATCAGACACATCCAAAATTGAAACCAACAAAGTAGTACCATTCATGTTTGCACCTAAGCATGCGATTCCATTAAAATATGAAGCTAAACATGAAGTTGAAACAAGAGATGAATGGACGCAACTCACTTGTCCATTTCAAAACAACAGTGTGCATGGATAACAAGGAGAAGTAAGTGAGTTCACCTATATTATTCAATAGGTTTTGCAACTTTTTATTGGATTTGTATATGTCCTTCATCTTTGCTTGGTTTTCTATAACCATTTGAAGCATTGCATATTGAGAAGAAGGGGAAGTTACTTCAGTCATCCTATAAATGGTTTTGTTTAAGTGGTTTTGTCTTGCCGTTAGTATAGGGTAGTTTTCTGTTTAGTTGCACTTTTCATTTTCCTAAATGTTGTTTTTCACAGTTGGTTGGTTTGATCTATTTTGGTGTGTTTGGAATAAGTTTTCAAGGTGTCATGCACTGATCTGATGAGTTACAGTAATGTACAAGACTATTTTCAAGTCTTGTTAGTTTTCTAAGTGACTCTGTGCCCGATGGATAAGCTTCAGGCAATTGGTCAAGATGTTTAGCAGGAAAACATATAGTAGATGTTGCCAAAAATGTTACCTATTTTCACTACCAACTGAAACAGGTAGAGCTGTTTATGTTTTACAAAGTGATACAAAAGGTACATTCTAATCTGCTATGTTATATCCATGTGCATAAAGAAATTATCAACTAGATTGCATTATTATATTATGCAAATGCATACAACGGAGAAGAGAGTCAACAATTGTTGCATAAAAGTAATCTTTATTGATAAACATAAATGTATGGTGTCCCACATAAGCCGTGGGAATGACTATTTGAATGCAAAAAAAGAAAAAAACTATACACTTATAGATACATGAAAGAAAGGATGCATATATAAAGAGAGGGGACTCGTCATTGCCTGAATGATGAATCCCAGTTGAGTTGCTTTGCATTTGTTGCTACTCCTCTTGCTTTTTTAGGTACCCTTTGCTCCAATGATCCGGAAGGTTGCTCAAGTGCTTTAGAAATTATTACATGTGTGAGAAATATTTTTTTAGAGCAATGAAAGATCACCAATCAATATATATGCAAACATCCATAAACATATAGCTTGATCCTCATAAGAATCAAAATATTTTGCATACCATAGATGTCCAAGAAATTAGAAAGGTTATCAAAAACATCTATCATATGCTTTGTTTTTATCTAACATGTTTTCTCATTGTGCATGTATAGGTGAAATATTTTTTTTTGTTTTTTTTCATTTGATCATAGCATGTGGAGTGAAATGGGCTTCCACAAGGGTTGAGTCTAGCAAGCTACCCTCTGGTTTCTTTAGAGAGGGATAGTTTCATTTTATATCACCAAGGTAATCCTTGAAGACAAGTTTCATTAATCATGACCTGATACTGATAAAGAATAGATATCTTATTAATAGGAGTTCTCTCATATTAATAATGATACTCCTTACCAATAGGAACATGACACAAAACTGGTCTACAAAGATTCCATGATGTTTGCAGTTTTAAATTCATAAGTACAGAGTCATCATATTTTTGAAACAATGAGTGATCTCAGGTGCAATCAAGAGCTATCATGAGCTACATGGAGCAACTATAGGTGATGAGTGAAATGCATGGTCAAGGCCACCATGTCAACGTGTTGTCCCAAGGAGCAATGCATGAGAAAGAAAAAACACATTGTTGCAAAAGTAGAGATCATCAATTACATTGCCAGTCATCATTGCATTTGACATAAGGGACCATCAAGTGTGTTATTATCATTATGGCATACAATGAGAGATAACAAATGATACAAGAAGGCAGTTTATTCTGAAGAAACAATGATAAGTCTAAGATATAGAGGCATTGTATCCATTAGTGACAAGGAGCCATAAATGAAGTATGCATGATGAGCAACACTTTTGCAATCATCAATGAAAGAAGATACATGGGACAATTAGCTATATCAAAGACAACCCAAATGCATGGGGTGCAATGCTTGTGCAAGTAAAGGAGAGTTCTTTCTTCTTTCAACATGCATTGTAGCTTATTTTGGAGCTCTTTTAGGCAAAAAAATAACATTGTGACTCAATATCAGACATGTACAATAGTATGTAACACCTTTTTTATCAATGAAATTCAGTGTTTTACCTTCTTAGAAGCTATCTCATTGTGTGCAGTGTGATGATGGATGAATATTCTTGTGATTTTTGATAATTCCTTTAATGCTTGTCTCATTTTAGCACCTTTAGGTAGAAGAAACATATTTTTGCAAGTTGTAAGTTGTGTAGTGGTTCAAATATCTATTTTAGTTGTGAAAGAACTCCTTTCCTTCATAAGTGCTAAGAGAACCAAACCTCCTTGCAAAACACTTATGTATTGATATATGGAAATATCTAAGTTGTGTTAAGTTAAGTTGAGTTTTTTGAGAAAATTGTGTGTTAAAACAATAGTATGGGTTCTAAAAAAACATATTAGGTGCATCACCTTAGGAGTTTAGTTTCTTTTTATGTTTCTTTCTACCCTTTTCCCTACAATAAATAGTTTAGGTGAGTACCTTAGGAGCTGACCTTCTTTGGAGGTCCATTCCAAGTTTAGGCAACCCATAGCCTAGGAATGTTCCCTTGTTCCTCCAAAGTGCTAAGTTCTACAACTTAGCAAGGGTGCAACTTTGAGAGACAACAAATAGTTCAAATTTTTGAAAAATAGGCAAAATAATAGTTAATTTTCACTTTTCCTGAAAATCGGTCAATAACACACAAAACCTTTTAGCCAATCATATTACGAAAAGTAATTTTTATAATTTATAAAATTAAATATTTTGGAAATTCACTTTATAAAATTGAATTTTGTTATTTTTTTCAAAAAAATTATTATTTTTGATTGGTTGAAAGCTAAATTATTAATAACTAATTAATTAAGAAAAACAAAACTCATCGCAATAGTATTGCCTCACGACAAGTAATAATAAAGTAAACAATCTAAAAAAATAATATAAATAATTCTAATTTACAATAAAATACTTTGACACAATATCTTTCAACATTTTATATCTATAGTATTTATATTTTATAATTATTTATTGAAAAGAATTATGAGAATCTTTTCTCTCCATCTAATAATGAAAAGTTAAGCATCCTGGAAAATATGACATGTGTGAATTCAAGTTCAAGACTAAAAAATTGGTAAATATAATATTAGTATAAATAAGAAAATGGATGTTGAAAAGACTTGTTTCTCTACTACAAATATTGGTAGTACTGTGATCTACACAATTGTTCCACAATGGTTAGTTTTAAATGTATAATTTGCTTTTTTGTTTCCCAAGAGTATTATCTCATACAACATATATTTGTGGGAAAAGTAGTTTAATTTCTTAAAAGAAGATGGAGTTGTTGATTGACAGCTGGATTTGTAGGTGAGCATAGAAATGAAACACAATATAATATTTATGAGACAACTGACAAATTGAAAGTAATTCGCTTTGTTGTTGGCCCTCATCGCCATGGAGCAATTAAATCTATTTTGTATTCAAAATTATATATTCTATATGCCTAGTGCTCAAAAAATTTAGAGGTACAATCAAATTCTTCCATATCTATTTTTTCAGCGAGGGACATGATGAACAACAACAAACGACAATAACTACAACCCATGTTGCCAGATTTAATCACACCCAATCATCAGAGCCTTCAATAGTTTCCTCTGAAAAGCAACAAATAAATTCTCTGCAATCGAGTCAGTTTATTGAATGAATTGTCTTCTAATTAGAGAAGCCATTGACCCCAAATTTGGATTTTTGACAAAATAATGTGGGTAATTTAGAGGATAGATAAGGTGGTGCAATTTAATAATCATCACCAAAAATAGAAATGTTTTTCCCTCAAGCTTTAATTTTTTTCAGATTTTAATCCTGGAGTTCTATTCCAATGCATTAGTGAATGATGAATATATTTCTTATGCCAATGCACTCTCTTCTAGAGATGATGTATTAGCGAATGATGACATTCCTCTCACATCAGATCCTCCAAGGATGGGTGTTGAGCATGTTTATTCAAATAATTATTCCACTAGTTGTGATGAATATGTAAATGTTATCTATGTCTTTGCTGCCCCTCAAAGGCCTAAGAGACCAATCATTTATCTAACTCCAGCTAGTCCTCCTAAAATGATTTTTTCTATTGACGGTGTCCCATTCGATAGCGATTCTCTTGATCTTTCTAGGATCCCTCTTATAGAACGGTATCCCATACTTAGTAGAGTAGAATGAATAAACAACCAAGTCTTCCTTCATCTCCTAAACCTATGACTAAAGCACCCAGTGATTACGATCTTGTCGAGAAACTTCAAATTACTTTGGCTAAGATCTTACTATGGGACTTGCTTCAGTCAGCTCTCGTTTATCAAGGTATGCTTCAAGAATCCTTGCAAAAGATCCTCTTGCATTCTTCCGCTAGGCCAATAGATGTTGATATGTTGATGGCTCATATTCGTGCGGATTCGCCAAATATTACGTGTTCTATCCATAGGAACTCCCACCTCCGAAAGTATAGAGGCAAGCGAATCCTCTAATGATCATAGTTAACATTAATAAAATTGGCATTAGACATACTCTCATTGATGTTGGTTTGACGCTCAATGTATGTAGCATTGATCTATTACCTAAGATTAATATTGATTCATCTTCTCTTGATGCTTCTTATGTTGTCATTTGTGGGTTTGATAATGTCGGTCAACAAGCCCTAGGCACGATAGTCTTTCCTTTGAGGTTGGGACCCATTACTGTACCCACCCTTGTATATGTTATGTTAGAAAAATTACCATATAACCTTCTTCTTGGTAGATCGTGGATTCAAACTATAGGTGCAATCCCATCTACCTTGCATAAATCTATTAAGTTCATTTGCAATAATTGAGTCATCATAGTCAGGGCTGACCCTGAGGCTATGCGCTTATGTGAAATGGTAGCTGTTGGTTAGATTTCAGTTGTGCCTACTCTTATTCATTAAGTGTCTTCCAATATGTCAATGTTTACTCTAGCAATACCTACTAAAAAGGATACACTTGAGATAGATGTCCCTGAAGAAGATCCTCCTCCTCAAGATTTGCAAACACGTTATGGCCCTGGCTTTGAGCTTGTCTCTAAATATGGCTATGGGCATAAAGGTTGTGGGTGTAATGAACAAGGCATTTAGGCCCCTATAGAATATGCACCTCATAAGCATAATTTGGGGTTTGGTTGCTCAAATGAAAAATCTAAACAAAAACCATGATCGAATGGTGACATAATTCCCGCTCAACCTCATTCTCATGGATTGATTCTTCCACCCTTATTTGCTATCTTAAGGTCTTCTTCTTGTGAGCAGTCAAACTTTACTCCACAAGAGAAAGGTTTGCTTCCTGCTCCTCATTCCTTGTCTAAGAAAGAGCGTATTTTGTTGTGACTTCTTAAAGCCTGCTTAATTACTCTCCCTCCTATACATAAGAAGTGTCATAAGCATGATAAAGAAAAATATTCTTTTTGTGCATACCATTGAGTGCCTAGCCATTCCACTAGTGAATGTAAGGCCTTGAAGGATAAAATAAAACAACTTCTTGATTCAAGTGCCATCACTCATTTGTTTGATGATGCACCTACCTCTTCTTCAAATGACAAGTGATATCGAGGTCTACCTCTATCTTGTATGTTCTAAGTGTCTTACATGGTTCTCCTCCCTTGTATGTTGGGGTAGTGATGACTTGTTCTAGAGATGTGTGTCCTTCTAAGGACCCCCACTCTTCTCTCTATCTTTCAATTGGAGTGTCCCCTTAAGTGGGCCCCTTGTTGTCTTGAAGGGTTCCTGAGGGACACCCTTTGAAATTTTTTATCTCAAATGAATTCTATGACGTCTAGCTTGGGGGCAACCCAACTAGACCTATTTCATATCTTTGTATCTAGCTTGGGGGCAGCCTGTCTAGACCTTGATTTTCAAATAGTGCATCCCTTGAGTGGACCCCTTGTGTTTTGAAGGGTTCTCGAGGGAACCCTTTGAAAGCTCTTCTTTCAATTTCTTGATTGTCTGCTCATTTTCCTGGGTGGCTACTTTTTGATTTCTAACATGTTTTATCTACGAATTAACATGTTCCTTTGCAGGTGCACCTATGAAGCCACTTTCCAGTTCGACTTTGTGGAGTCCCCTTACATTGGGATTCCTTCATGAGAGAGTACCTGGGGGAATGCCTTCTTTACAAGTTCAAGGGCTTGTGAAGCACTTGCATCCTATGGGACCTGTTCACCATTGGTTTGCGGGCCTCGGTGTAGTTTGTTCAAATTTGTAGGAGAGAATACCTATAGATTCTTTTGTTCACCTTCCATAGGTCTGCGGATCTATGAAACATTTGCTTAACTCTCCTTCGGTCCGAGGACCTGTGGAGCCATCTCTCTTGAAATTTTCATTCCTTTCTAGCTTCTCCATTTCTCTCTTCTCAGTCGTGTATACTAGATTGAAGATTTGCATTTTCTTCATCCTAAGTATATGCTCTTTCTCTCTTTGATATTGGTTGCTTCCCTGAATTTTGGGTGCAATATTCTCTCGAAGTGATCAATCCTTACATTCTTCTCTTCATTTAAAAATTCTTCTATGTGTGTTATTCCTTAATTTGGGGACGATGCATAGTATTGAGACAACCTTTTACATCAAGGTCTCTTTCACTTTACTAACTCAAATCCTTTAGTTTTTTGTGTGTGTTCCTGTGTGTATATATTTTTAAATATTCTAACCTCATGATCTAGTGGCTTTTTATGTTCTAACATTGTTGCCTTGTGCATGTATTTCTTGTCTAATGTGTTTGTTTTGTAGGTTTTCAGCCTGGGGGCATGCTTCCTTGGTTTGAGGAGTTGTCTACTTCCTCTACAGTATCCTTTTGGCATCATGATGTTATTTATGTTTAGTAGATTTCCATTAGTGTGCATTTTAGTGTAGATTCATATGCCCACTAAAGTGGGGGAAAAATGTAATGTCGTAAAATTGCACCCCTTGCAATTTCACATACATTCTTGCATTTTCTTTAGTGTCCACTCCCCTAGAACTTGTGTAGTCTCATTTTATTCCCTGCATCAACATTTTTTGCCTTCTCAGGATGCTAAGCACCCCGTTTTAGTAGCTACCCTCACGCATCGACTTTGTGTCAAACCTTGTGCTTTTCTTGTTCGTGTCGTTTTGTAGCTTGATTATGGACACTAGCGTTTCGTGCAGACATTTGCACACCATGCTAGCATCTTGTGATGTTTCAATGTTTAAACGACCATTTTCATGCATGTTTTCCACTTGTCACTTACCTTTGTCAATGGTAATGGCTCGGGATGCCTTGTAACGGCTTGAGAAGCTTCCTTTCCCTCCTATTCTCTCATTAAATGTTATATTTTCAATCTATTTTGGTCTTCTGAATCTTCCTAGATTTGGCTCCTGCCTTTTAGTCCTCCATTTCTTTTTCTATCTTACTTTCACAACTCTTTACAACTTGCTACAATAGCACTCTCAAGCCCTTACAACTCTATCTCTCTCCCTTTGGCTTCCTTAAGCCTTGTAGATGATATCCCCCTTATCTTGTGCTTGTGAGCATCTTGGGATTTCACACATCCCTTATCTATTGCATCTATATTTTGTGATATGGGTTCTCCTCCTTGAGTGGGGATTGCTTTTATCACCTATATTTTGTGATACGAGTTCTCCTTGAGCGAGGTTTTCTTTTATCACTCATCGCATACTTTATTTCCCTCTATCTATTTGGCTATCCATGGAGGTGGCAACACCAAAACGGTGGTTTGACAAAGGAAAATCCCTATATAGCCCCAACATTTTCTCTAGATCTTATGCATGCAGGTATTGAAGATATTCACATGTTGGAGGCTTCATTACTTGGGTTTCTATGAGAAGTTTCTATCTCTTCTTCTCTTTATCTCAATCATTTACTACATTGTCTCTAAGCTTAAACGTAGGCAATGCCATCATTGATGTGCCCCTGAGACACCCTAGGTCAGTCCTTTAGGATTCCGTCATAATAAACTGACTTTCCCATCATTGTTCATATCTTCATCTTGTTAATAGGTTGAGCCAGTTGAACTACGTGGTCTTTGCATGTATAACGTAGGCAAGCCTTATCTTTGATCAGCCCCCGAGGCCCCTAGGACAGGTCTTTAGGTTAGGTTTTTTGTCGAAAAATCTCTTAAAAACCCCAAAACATCTAGATAACTCAAAAAATCCAAAAACATTTGTAAAATCTTCGAAAACCCCTAAACATCCAAATATTCAGAAAACACAAAAAAATTTGAAAATGGAAAATCCAAAAACAATAGAAAAAATTCAAAAGACCTAAAAAGCCTCAACTATCTTGGAAAACCCTAAACAACCTCAGAAAATAAAAAACATAAACATTCGCATAAACTTTCGAAAAGACAAAAAAAATAGCCTTAAAAAAATTTCAAAATACCAAAAACATTAAAATATATTCCAGAAAAAATCCAAAACCATCCATCACATCTCACTTTCACTCGAAATAAACTTTCACCCATAATGAATCAGTCGTCACCTTCAACCTTTGGCGAAACAAATAGAAACAAGTGTGGCAAGTCGTAAAGTGAGAACCTAAGTGTCAAAATCTAAAGTCTAAATCATAGGTAATTGCATCAGTGAACTTTATATCAACAACTCATCTTAGCATCATCATTATGTAATAGGATGTATCATTCCTATGATGGACATCAGTATCAGGTATCACCTTAGCTAACTTAAACTAGGAAAGAGATATGCATAACACTGATTGTTTGTTTATGAACTTTTCTTATGATTTATCTTAATGACCCATTCCGAGGACTTCTTGATGATGTCTATCAAAATGATTTAGAGAGAAAGGAATGGGGAATCGATCATTATCTTCTTTTTTTTCTGTGCTTGTGGATACTCTTGTAAAATAATCTTGGCGCATACTTGCTTAGTTGTGTGTAGGAAGGTCATTTAGGGTATGTTGTTGACTATTTCATATGCTTTAGTCCAATATATTTTAAGCTTCTAACTTACATTCCAATGAGGTTTCCGTATGTCAAGATGTGAACAAGAACTATCCTATCTATTTGCCAAGTCAAAGTCCATTATGCTAGATACAACGCCATCTTGGTTATTAATACCTTGATGCATCTTATCTATGTGTTATATAAAACAATAAGGAATGACGAAAAATCCCAATCCTGAAGTGTGAGCGTCTCATCATCCCACATTTCTTCCTCATTTTGCATTGTCTCGTCACCATCTCTAATAAAGTCTCGATGGATCATGGACTTGTTGGATCTTTTGAAACAATCATCGAAATCAATGGTCATTCATTCTTTATTCTTCTATCGTCTCTCCGTGCTAACCTGGTATCATGAAAACCAACAAAAACATCATCAATGCATCCATCTTGCATCCACAAACCATTAACATACATGCATCTCATAATCATAGCATAATCATAAAATATCCATTAGCATAATCATTGCATATCACATCATACATTCTACATTATCATTTGAGTTGTGATGAATAATATAGATTTATTATTCTGAGCATCTTAAAAAGTTGCATCACATATCATACACATGCATTGCATTATCATTTACATCCATACATCCATATGCATACATCATCATCATAAATTCCATAGAAAATACATAAAAAGAAATGCATCCACATCATTTGCATCCATAACATTTACATCATATACCATTCATTCCATAACATATCCTGAAAAGATACTAAAAAAGAAAGCAACATTGCATCCATCTCATATCATGATTATCACATATCATATAGACATAAGTAGAGTGCATCCATACATAATATAAGGATCATATCCGTCCATACATTATAAGCATGAAATAAGATGAACACATCATATAGAAACCGTATCTATATCATATATATCAAAAATGAATGTCATGGTACAAAATTTGGACCAATGTAAGTATAACGATCAAAAATACAATATCCACAAGGCTATCAAAAAAGAGCCCATGAATGTATATCTGTGATAAAGAATCAGGAAACAAAATCAAAAGTGTTTATACATACAAGGCTATCCTTGATGGCTGCTACCCTCTCCGGCCTACCCCTCAAGCTGATCCTCTGCTCTCGGCTGTGCATCACTACGTTGCAAAAAATAAGGTTGTCTAAGTGCTTGAGGTACATCTTGATGGTAATGTTGTCTATAATATGTGCCTTCATAACAACCTCTCTATACGACCTCGCTGAAACTATCCTACCATGAGTGGCCACCATCATAGTCTCTATCTGTTGGTGCCAAGAAAAGTCATGGTCTCTCTTTGTGGTCACGACCTATAATCGCTGTAAAGCCTGATCTCTCTCAGCCATGATGGCCACCACCTGCTTCCGTTCCTAGTCTCAATCAACAGTAATACCCAAAATATGTTGGTGGGCCTAATCTTGCTCACTAGTCAAAGTCTTCACTTGCTATTGCAGCTACTATATCTGTGCATCCCTCGCATCTAGTGGTGGTGGCTGTGCTGTTGTACAACTAGAGGTTGCTAAGGAGGCTGTTGTTCGATCAACGAAGCCCCTGGAACTTGACCAACCTGGCCATCCTATCCACCCTATCCTCTACCTTTGGCCCCCTGCCTCTGGGTCTCCCTCATGGAGGAGTACCCACTAGATCTGTCAACTATCATGGAGGTACGAACCAGGCATCATATGTAGGCATAGTTTGTGCTACCACCTGACCCTAATCATAGGCCCAAGGCTAAGCCACTAATTGTCTAAAGCTCTCGATTGCCTCGAGAGTTGGAATTGTTGGTCCCCATATGGGAACCTCTCTGGATGACCTAGAAAAATGGGCCCTATAGGCATCATCTGGCATGTCCTAGACCTCTCCAAATTGTCGAGCCACCCTGTTTGATAAATACCACTCAATAATAGTATGCTCGCGACCTTGCACATATCAGGTCTACCTGGTGAAGTATAGCCACTACACATCATCAAACCATGGTGGCATCTGTAGCCATAGGTACCAATGAAAAACTGTCATATCATCAATGAACCATCGCCAATACAGGATCCCAATCTATCTAGTGTGCCTCAGTGTGATAACACCTCTGTACCACTAGATCACAAGATCATCTGGCTCAACATCTACCATCTGAACAATAGGTCATAGCATGACAATATGATCCCATGCCCAAATGTGAAGCAGAGTCACCCCTACACCAATGGCTCTCCCATTGTAGTAAAAAAAATCATGCATATCATGATACAAAGAGGCCAGCATCACGGGCACCCACACAAAAAGTGTCCTCCTATGAAGCATGCAATACCATGCCAAGCCCCATCCTGGGCTGAATCCTCTGCTGCATCTGTCCGGGATGACCAAACCTAAAATAATGGCTTCAATAATCAATTTGAAGGTAGGCACGTGACCTCTATATGAATCGAGGTCGATTTGTGATGTTACCAAAATAATTTCCTCCATCTCCATCACCTTGTGGAAAGCATCAAGCTTGGCATCAACATCATAGATCACATGATCACCATGAATCGACAAAAAAAAGATCCTCCAAACATCCTCCAAGGTCATTGTCGCCTCGCTCGTTGGAAGGTGGAATGACGCAATCTCACTGTGCCATCTCTCACACAAAGTAGTCATCATGGCAAGATTTGTCCAGATAATGGGTGCATACGTGACATACTAGAGGTTGATCTCTCCCAAGTGCTCCTGGTGTAACTCTGATAGATCACTCAATCTCTCCAACATGGTGGATTTGTGCTTGCATGACATCAGTGGTGGGATGACCTCTTGCATCCATGAAGCGCACAACATTAGGAAATTGAGAAAATTTGACTCAAATTGGAATTTACAGCTCCAAAATCACAATAGCATCGACCGCTATATATTTAAATTTCAAATTGTGACACCCGAAAGCATTTAAAATTGCAAATCACAACATGCATCCCTAAACACATGGGAATTGCTATCTAAACTTTGGGAATCCTAGCCCTAATTTCTAAATCGTCAAAAGTGTCGCTAAATAAGCATGTGTCACAATTTAAAATTAGAAACCCTAATTTTAAATCGCGACTAGCGTCGCCATATAAATGTGTCGGTATAATTCATTTGAGCATCACATATTGCAATTTGGGCATCACTATATAGTGACACCGCCAAAGTTTAAATTTAAAAATGCAATAAATGCATCTAAAAGTTAAATTTCAAATCAAGTTTGGAGTTACATACTGGTGGTCCTACACTTGGAAACCGTTGATGCTCTCAAACTCAATCGGAAGTGTGCTTGGGAAGCTCTCAACGTGCCATTTCATCGAAGGGTTAGAGCTCAACATAGCAAGAATCTCTCAATTATGAATGCACAAATGAATTGAAAGAGACCCTTCTTGGCTTATTTAAGCTAGAAAATTAGAGTTTTTTTCCCTAATTTCACCTTCAAGCTAGGGTTTATCATCATTTTCACCAATTTTGGCAATTTGGACCTAATTTTGCATCGTTTTTGCATTTCTGGCATAATTCTTGCATCTTGGAGCCTTTCCGGACCCTTGGGGCAGCTTTTAACCTTTATCAAGAAATCAACTGAAAATTCAATTTTTTTGCCCAATTTCTCGAGGGGGCAAGGAATTAGCTTTATCCTTTCGCTAGGGCATCTGAAAAAATTAGATTTATTTATTTATTTAAGCAACAGTTTTGATTTGAAAAACATTATTCTTTGAATTGAAGCAACAGGTACCTCGCTTCAATGCATCCATCTTAGTTTATATATGAATTAGGGTTTCCATATTTTGACTTAGAATTAGCTTAGATTAGCTTAACAATTACATAATTAGTTCTTTTTTAGCATAAAATCATGTTAATTTAGCTTGCATCATGTTTAATTTAGCATAAACTAGGTTTTCATCCATTTATCACAATGGTTTCATCGATTTTCTTTCATAGAATCGATTGAAACCAGCTCATTGATCACAAGATTGGGAAAGGTCATCATTTTACATCAACACGACACCAATTCCAAAACAAGATAAGTTTCAAATGGGTTAGAGTAGGAATTTAACTATTTTTGTAGTTTATAGATTTCAGTTTCAATTAAATGCTTAGTTTAATATTTTCAATTTGAATGATCTTGTTTGGTAGATGCAAGTTTATTTGGGTAAATTGTGCTTCAATTAATTATGGATTAAGCATAATCGGCCCACATGGACAATCCTCATCTTGCACTTACAAGTAAGTAAACAATTCCCTCCCATACTGGATTATCTCTCCTAGGAGAATGCATAAGCTTTCCTAGTTAAATACATAACTTAGCTAAATGCACCATATGTGCTTTTCATGTTCAATCATACCTAGTATATAATACCTATGACAACACCCATCTCCTACTATGGAGTACATAAAAAAACAATATGGAAACAACACAATAGCTTCAACTTCCTTTTCAAAATAATCTACATTCAATAATGCATATATTGGAAAATACATCTCAAGCATGCAAGCAAGACACATCATTCAAAGTAAAATAACAAAGAAGAAGGGATCCTCATGCATGTTATTGCTTATCCAAACTAAAGACAACAAAACAACCTTCTCTAAGAACAACTAACTTGACAAACAACTTCTCAAGAAATGTCACTATAATCTGCACCTCTCAAGTTGATAGCTTACTCATTTCAAAATATAATTTCTCCTCACAAACTATAAGAATTCTCTTTTTATCTCTCTTAATGCTAAGAAAAGTATGGCTGGTTATAATGTAGAAATTAGGAATTGCAAAAGATGTATAATCTCTTGAAAGGAATGCGTCCCTCACAATGAAATGGTTCAACCATTTATAGAGCAACCAAGCACCTCAAAGCCTATAGTTTAGGCATGTAAAATGACAGCAAACTCCATGCAAAGCAACTCAATAATAAGGTGGTGAACGAATAAGCTCAGACTCAACAAAACCTCCTACAAATCGACTAGTTTCCATGATAGCAATTCAAAGACTTAATCAATATGCACATGGAGAATTTGAATTGTTTCAATGAGAAGACATCTACAACAAATCAAACACAAAGGTGGTGCCAATTCCTATTCTTTTTCCTTCACATTTGGTGTCATCAACTTAGTCAACTTCCATTATATGACAACAAATTTCTATCGACCCATCAGGTAAATGAATTGACATAACCAATTTAATACGCGAGACAAAGTCAAGCATGCTCTCATTAAACACATAGACCGAGTCAAGAAATGTACAACCAACAATATCAAATGCAATGCCACACCAAATATCACATGCTAATCACAATGATAATCAATTTCCACTAGCAGTCAAAAGCTTTTAAATCGGCTTCCATAGACATGGTCAATATCGACCTTCATTCCATAGTCTATATTGACTATAAAATAGTCTTTTAAATCATCTTAAATAAATAAGAGATAGTCGATCTCAATTATCATATATAATATGTATAATATATATATTATTATATATATCCATTAATATATATATTTACATATATATATATATATATATGTATATATCAATATAAGAGTACATGCAATATTGTATATAATAAACACATTATAACAAATGTATGCACATATATAAGTATAAATGTATATGCCTCTTTGTACATGTATGTGTATGTATATCTATATCGATGCATTCGTATGAGTGTGCCCATTCACCAACGTATGCATGTATCGATATACATATACACATGGATACATGTATATACTATACACATATATATATGTTCTCATCCGTTTCACATATAGCCATTCACAATTACCACCATATTGATAAGTGTGTACGTGTGGTATATCTATACATATGCATATATGTGTCGTTAGATCCCCTTGAAATGCATGTGCATATATATAAACATGCTTCCACGCACATCCCACTTGTCCATATGATCGTAATAGCACAAGAAATATCTCAAAAGCTCAAACAGATAATCATCACCCAATGCATGCAGAAGTAAACAAGACTCTCAAATGCAGACATATTGGCTAAGGATGACTTACCTATTACCTACAAACTGACTCAACTCAATCATTCTAATGTGGTGTGTGTATATGCTTAGATAGTTTGCTTTTACCGGTTACCCGACCAAGATCTTCTCCCGACTGATACTTCCCCTCCGCCTGGAGGAATGGAACACATACTTGCATCCACTAACACATGTACATGGGAGTCAATTGTTCATAACAATATGCAGTATACATTAACATCTCCAAAGTTAGAATAATGATAATTCAATAACCTTTCATTCACATATATGTAGTATTTCACCATGAATATCATCAACAGAGGTAACATTCAAATGAGACAATCATCAAATGAGATAACATTCATATTGATAACAAGGTACACACATAATTTATTCATCTCCAACATTCACATTACATCCATATTTACCCTATGCAGTAATAATAAATAGTAACTCTACATTTGGGGTGTAACATACTCCCCCCTTATGAATCATTGTCCCCGATGACCTTAAGGTATTATTAAAACATAAAAACTAACAACATATTGTTCACACATTATCAAAAGCATCAAGAATATCAAGAAATTTCTGCATAGTCCTCCCAAGTAGCTGTGTCTTCTGTGTATTTATCCAACTAGACTTTGCACTACAAGACCTCTCTGTTACGCAAGCGTAGCTTACGTGTTCCTAGCACCTTGACAGGCTTGAGAGTTACTACTTCAGGGTCCCATACCTATAAAGTAGTCCAATCAATTAAATGATTATCCTTTGGTATATACTTTTTAAGGTAGGACACATGAAAGACATTATGCATTCTGGCAAGAGCTAGTGGTAATGTGCTCTGATAGGCTACTGGATTCACTTCCTCTAGAATCTCAAAAGGTCCAACGCAACGTGAGGCTAACTTAGAAGACTTTCCAAATTTAACGGAATTCTTGTGAGGTTTCACTCTCAACAATACTTTGTCACCTAAGGCAAAATTATAGGGGCACTCTCTTAGCATCAATGTAGCTTTTCTGTCAATCGTTAGCTTCAACTAACCTTTGCTTAACAACCTTAACTTGTTCATCCATTTCAATCAACATTTTTGGCCCAAGACTTACTCGATCCTCAAGTTTATCCTAACTTATAGGAGTTTGACACTTTTGACCATACAAAGCTTTGAATGGAGCCATCTTTATCACATAATGATAAGAGTTATTGTAAGCAAATTCAACTAAGGGTAAGTAATCCTCCCACTTCTACTTTTGATCCATGCAATACATCCTAAGTAGGTCTTCCAATACTTGGTTTACCCTTTCCGTTTGCCCATATATTTCCGGATGATATGCTGAGCTAATATTCAACTGAGTTCCTAGTGCAGAAAATAAGGTTTTCCAAAACCTAGAAGTGACTCGTGCATCCCTATCTGAAATAATATTTTCAAGAATCCCATGCAATCTAAACACTTCTTGAACAAATTTCCTCACTATGATAGGTGCTCCATCAGTTAGGTTCCTTGGTATAAAATGTGCTACCTTTGTAAGCTTATCTACTACCACTAGAATGGCATTGTGCTTATTCCTACACATAGGAAATCCTTGCACAAAGTCCATACTTATGACTTGCCACTTATTTTTTGGAATATCATGTGGGTATAACAAGCTTGCAAGATGGCGATGCTCAACTTTCACCCTTTGACACTCAAGACACCTAGCCACAACATTAGTGACATCTCCTTTCATTCCCTTCTAGAAGTATAATGGTTTTACATCAGCCATCATTTTCGTCACTCCAAGATGTCCAAAGTACGGTCCTTTGTGTATTTCCTTCCATGCTAGATTTCTTAATTCCTTTACATCAAGTACATACATCCTACCCTTATATCTTAGTATTCCATTAGGTTCAAATTGAAAACCTTTATACCTAGAATCTTGTGGATTATCCATGTGTGCTTGCTTCACTTGCAAGTGATACTCATCATCGTGTGTACTTTTGGAGTACTTTCCCCTCAAAATCGGTTTGGATTGTTACTATAGAAGCAATGTGTCATCTTCAACTTAATGCGTCGGTAACCCAATTTTATTTTCCCTTAATATAACTTATATTAAAATCATAGTTAGCTATTAACTCTAACCATCTTCTTTGCCTAACATTCAGATTAGGTTGAGTAAAAAGGTACTTTAATCCATTATGGTTAGTTTTCAACTCAAAGGGTTTTCCTAGCAAATAGTGCTTCCATATTTGATATGCATGAACTACAACTGCCAATTCTAAATCATGCGATGCATAATTCATCTCATATGGTTTCATATTTCTAGATTTATAGGCAATTACTTGCCCATCTTGCATCAACACACCTACTAACCCTTCTCTGCATGCATCTATGATAACTATAAAGTTACATTCAAGATCTGGTACTTTTAAGTTAAGTGTGGTGGTTAATTTCTCCTTGAGTAGGTCAAAATCCTCTTGACACTTCTCAGTCCATACAAACTTCTTTCCTTTCTTTTGTAAAGTAGTAATTGGGAAAGCAATCATAGAAAAGTTTGAAACAAACTTCCTATAATACCTTGCCAAACCCATGAGACTTCTTACCTCTGACACATTCTTAGGTATAGGCCACTGAATTACCGCTTTAATCTTAGCTGGATCTACGACAATTCCATCTGCTGAAGTCACATGACCTAAATAATGTACCCTCTTTTGGAAGAAAGTGCACTTGGAAAGTTTATCATACAACCTTTGTTCTCTCAACCGTTGTAGGACCATTTCTAAATTTGCGTAATGTTCTTCCTCATTTCTAGAATAAATCAATATATCATCTAGAAAAACTAGTACAAATTTTTCAAGGTAATCCCTAGACACACTATTCATCAAGTTCATGAATGTTGCAGGTGCATTTGTTAAACCAAAAGGTAAAACAATGAACTCATAGTGATCATATCTAGTTTTTAATGTAGTTTTAAAGATATCTTCATCCTTAACCCTCAATTAGTTATATCCAGACCTCATATCTATTTTAGAGAATTCGGCGACACCCCTCATTTGATCAAAAAGGTCATCAATGCGTGGAAACAAATACTTGTTCTTAACTGTAGCTTTGTTAAGCATATGATAGTCAATGCAAAAATGCAATGTTCCATTCTTCTTTTTAATAAAGATGACTGACACTCCCCAAAATGATACACTTGGCCTTATCAATCCTTTTGACAACAATTCATCCAATTGTGTCTTAAGTTCCATAAGTTCAGTGGTTTTCATCCTATAAGGTACCTTAGAAATAGGTTTTGACCTTGGCATTATATCTATAGAGAATTCAAATATTCTTTTTAAAGACAACCCTAGTCACTCCTTTGTAAACACATCGGAAAATTTCCTTAATATTGGATACTTATCTATATCCATTTTTCTAGTTTCATCTATTTCACCATCTTCTAGTTCTTGTAAACTCTGAAACTCTGAATCATCTCTATCCTTCAAAATTTCTTCAATCTTTACGATGAAGAGTTTACACCCTTTCTTCTTAGCCCTTATAAGTTGCATTGTTGTAATTTTTCAAACCTTAACCTCCCTAGGTATCCCTTGGAATTTAACTTGATTTCCAAAATCATCTAGGCATTCTACAGTCTTAGCATGGCAGTCTACTATAGCCTTATGTTTCCACAACCAATTCATACCTAGAATAACATCATATGATCCTAGAGGTGCAACATAAAGGTTAACTTTTGTAGAAAAACTAGGTAGTTCTATCCTAGCCTCGAATAGACATTGACCCACCTTTGCTCTTGTTTGGTTTTCATACTTTACATTCCAAGACATTTCCATGTGTCCCACCTTTCTAGATAATTGTTTAGCTATTCTAGGTGAAATGAAATTCTTGGTTGCACTAGTATCAATACGAATAGAAATAGGTAAGCCAAACAAAATACCTGGTGTTTCGACCAGAGTTACTTGGTACTTTGCTTGACGACTATCCATTGTGTTGATGGTGTTTTTTGCACAGCAACAACTCAGATAGAATATGAAATCCTATCTCTCTTGAAAGGTAAATCTCTATCGGCAAGCCTCAAGAGATAACCCCAAGGTCTCTAATGTCAGGTCTTGACAATGCATAAACAACTCAGTGATAATGTGAAAATGTTGGTAATCACAATGGGAACTTACTACAAGCAAGATACCGAATCTCAATTTATCAGATCTAGCAATATGATGACACTTCAATCCTAAAATTAACTCAATAATCAAAGAAATAACAAAAGGTGAGGGTTTCAAAGAGATTTCTAAACTTAATACTAAACCTAAGATTAACAATGCAAATAACCAATACTCGAAATGGACCAATCCCTCAAAACTAATTTCTACTTAACCCAGATAAATCTGCAATCTTATAGAAATAGTGCAATCTTCTAAGGTGTTAAGATTTTCAAATCATTAACATTCATTCAAACAACCCTATTGCAATTGATACTAATAAACCCTCACAACCAAACTCTCCCTTGAGGACCAATTATTCTTTGTGTACCTTGGTCGTAGTGCCTGACACACTCAAGGACTAGCTCATAACACTGCACCGTGGGAGGGAAACCAGCTACATGTGACAAGCCTGACTCCTTCATTCTTATAGCCACTAGAGAGAGGTCATTTGCTGCCATTCTTTCTTTATACTCCTCATAGTCCCAGAGGCCAACATTTGTATATGTTACTTTTGACCAGACAGAAGTGATTTTACTCTCAGGGATCCTGCTCTTAATGTCCATTTTAATCCTTTCTGCATCAGACATTGAAGATCCCTCCATTGCCTTGCTAGATTCAGCTTGCATTCAACATGGAAATCATAGTAAAAACCAAGGGAAATCAATGTTAATCCATTAAAACACCGTTAGAATAATCCTCATACAATCAAGGTGTTATTAGAACTCATATAAAATGATCTTGATAAACTTCAGGTTTTAGGACCACTTGCGAAATCTGAGCCAGAGAGGAATTTCAGGAAATTCTGGGCTAGACGGATTCTGACGGAATAGTCATGAAAACACCTAATAACAATTAAATCTGATCATTATCGATCAATAAACCACATGGGAGATCATAAGATAGCACAAATAAATCATAAAATGCATTAAAATTCACTAACACATCATGCTATTCACTATTCCATCATACTTCATCAGATTTTGGGAAAATCCGGGCGAGGCAGATTTTCGCTAAGGCAGAGACATCTTGCAAAGTTCATAAAATCAAGGTGACACAAGAATTCACAAAAAACTGGGCGAGGCAGAAATCCGCAGGTAAGGTAAAACTCTGAAGGCATGCAGATTCCGTGAACTCAAAGGAAATCGGGAAAACATAAGAGATCGGGAAAATCCGGGGCCAATGGAAATCTGTGTAATATATGAAACTCCGAAAGTGATAGCAGATTCCCAAAAAGTAGAGGGAAACAGGAAAATCCGCTAGAGACGGATTGTCCCGAGGGAACGGAAAATCCTGGACTCAGAACAAAACCCGAATTGCGACACCAAAAAATGATTTCGCTCACAACATCAAATTGACCCTGAATTTCAAAGATTTAGGCTTAGGGAAAGTTTAATATGAGCCTTCTATGGATTGTCCTAGCACCCTAAGCCAATTTGAGAGCATACTAAAGATAAACGGCAATGCCCTAGGTTTAAAACCCTATACATCCGCCATTAGCGCTCAGGCCAGCTCAAAACTTAAACACTTCGCTTGCCGACTCCTTACTAGGGAAAATCATGATTCTCAAGCAAGTTCACCAACATCAAATAAACAACAAACTCAGAAATTACTTGGGAGACCATACATTAATCAATTCTACGCAACCCTAGCCATGAAGCGATCAAATATTCAGGAATTCAAGCCCCTATAAGCTTTTCAACATAAAAAATGCTATTCACAACCCTCAATTCAAAGTAAGGCAATCAAAAACATACCATTGTGAAGCATAAATCAATCTCAAAATCAACAAATGTGAAATAAATGGTGTCCACAAAGAGCAGTGACAGGAAAGCACCAAAGAAATCACCAGCAAGTCCACAATTTGCAAACTCAACGCCTCAAATTCAACCAAGCACTCGCAAGAACACACTCCTCAGCTCAAATGACGGTAAGCAATAAGCATAATAACATAATAATCATCCGAAATCACTTAAATACATCACTCCCCAAAGGTACAGACGACATTAAATGTAATCGACAAGACAGTCAGAAAACCCGGGAACCCGACAACAGGATGGAATCCGGAAAAATTTGGCCCACGCGAAATTCCGTGAAGACTAAAAATCTTTGAATCGTAGTGCATAGCCGGAGTCCAAGCAGGATTCGAGAAAGTTCGCCTAGGGTGGAAAGTCCCGAACCAGGGTGAAAACCTGAACTTGGCTCAAAGTTACAAATCTTCAACGAATAGCACAGGGAAATCACTAAGGCCATCAAAATAAATATTTTAGTGCATGCCAATGTAAGATAAAACCTCAAAATGAAAGGGCCAAGACATCAAAACCAAAGCGAAAGAGGGTCTCTACCTTCAGCAGGGCATGTGTGCAAAAACCACACAACAAATGGCAACTTATGCTGGGAAAATGCTCAAGAGCATTTGATGATGAACAAGAATCAAGAACCCAGAATTTCTGGTTTTAGTCCCACTATCAAACAAACAAATCAGAATGCAAAGATTGAAAGAATCAGAACCAAAGGATAGACCGAACCTTCAATAAACTGAAAATCCAAGTGTGTGCATATGAGTTCATTACCCTCCTTAAGCCACTGCAGAAACCAAGCTTAGTCAAGTCAAGCTACGTAAAGATTCTAACTTCAAAATGCAACCTGGATGGGGCCTCACTGCTAGTGAGGCGTCTATAGCCCTGACGAGGTTATCACTGTGACTCTCCTGAACATAGCTCTATTGCCAGCCAGGCGTCTATAGCCTCGATAGAGATATTTAGATACTTCTAATAAGTTGAATTCATTTTCTTGATTTTCAACATTTCGCGATCCTTTCTCTTGATATTCTTTATGTGTCACTTTCATTTCAACTTGTGAACAATGAAGTTCACACTCAGGGCTGAGAATCACAGTGGCGCTGAAGCAGAAATAAGATTTTTCACCTGACAAAACTTCACAAGGATTCCTACAATAACATTAGGATTCTTAAGATATATGAGAGATATAAGATTTCAGAGTACTTCAAATTCAAATCAAACCAATGACCTATCTTCCATAAATCAAACATTGAGACTGTTGGCAATAGCAAAGACCTCAGCCATCCTTTCAAGATCCAAGACAATAGTTCACCAATGAAATACTTAGAACAATTCCTGATAATGATATATTTTCCATGTAGGTGCAACACATCCAGGTGAAAACAGAGAAACCTCCAGAGCAAGAGCAAAGCAAAAAAAAAAACCAAACCAAAGGCAAACCTACACTAACCAAAACAAACAAAAGCAAAGTAGAAAGGGAAACCTAATTTAACTATATACAAGACAAGAGCTTGAAAACAACTCAAGACTGGAAATAATGCTTCAAATACTGCCCATTGACAGGCAGTGGGATATCCTCTCTAGTGAGAGTTTTCAAACAGAAAGCATTATCTCCCAAAATTTCTGAAATCTGGTAAGGACCAATTCAAAGTTTATCAAATTAAATTTTCCATGCTCTCCCTTACGGTCATGGGCTTTATCCTAGTAAAGAACCAAGTCAGAAATACTAAAATATTTTACCTTGGCTCTTTTATCAAACCATCTCTTGACAACCCCCTAATGTTTAGCAAAGTTTTCCAGGGCTTCATCTCTTTTTTCCTCAAGGTGTAACAATTCAGCAAGTGGAGCCTCACGTCAATCTCCCTCATCATAATAATCATTAATGAACTGCAAATTGGGGATCCTTAACTGAATGGGAAACACATGATCTAAACCATAAACCATGTGGTAGGGTGATATTCCTATGGAAGACTTATGTCTGGTACGATCTACCCAAAGAGCAAATCTGAGTTGGGTATGCCAATCCTTCAGATTTCTTTCTAGCAATTTGCGAATAACAGTTAGAAGGTTTTTGTTGGATGACTCAGCCAAACCATTACCCTGAGGGTAATAGTTGGATGCAAACTTAATGATAATCCCATGATCAAAAGCCCAATTAGAAAACTTTAATGATGAAAATGTAGGACCATTATCAAAAACCAGAGACATAGGACATCCAAAATGATTAATGATACCTAATTCGATGAAGTTAATTACTATCTCTGAAGTACATTGCTTGCAAGCAAGGGCCTCAGTCCATCTTGTGAAATAATCAGTGACAGTAAGGATATACCTGTGTCCTGCAGAGGAAGGCAGATTGATGGGACCTATGAAGTCCATTCCCCACTGTGCAAAAGGTTTTACCTCGAAGACTGGTTGGAGTGGGAGCGCTGCATACTTCTCTTAGGATGCCACAGTCTGACACACATGACAAGTTCTAACATGGTTGTGTGTATCCTTAAACAATGTAGGCCAATAGTAACCAGCTCTCAAAATATGGTTTGTCGTAGAAGGTGCTGATCCATGGCCTGTACCATATCTGTCATGAAATTCCAACATCATTCTTTCATACTCTGCCTTTCCTAGGCACCTCAGGTACACACCCTCATGATTTTTCTTATACAGGACAGCTCCCTTCAACATGAAACTGTCACTCTTTAAGCGCAACGCCCTTGTTTGTACTGCATTAAGATGATCAGGTCATCTCTGAGTCAGAAGGTAATAAACAATATCATCATACCACTCACTAGGAGAAACATCCTCTAAATTATAACTCTAAGCTGTAAGATCAGTGCCTGTCTCTGCCATTTTCTGTGTAAGTCCTTGCCCTCTTACCAGCTTCATGGGTTCAATTTCCATATCATACTCTTGTAACATAGTTACCCACTTGGCTCTATGTTCTCCGAATTCATTCTACATCAATAACAGCTTAACTACAGGATCAGGGACGATTGCAAAGATTTTGTTCTGAGGATGTAATGTCTAAATTTCTTTATAGCCCAGACTAAGGCATAGGCCTGCTTTTCCACATTTGGGTACCTCAGCTCCGCATCTTTCAATGGTGCACTCATGAATGCTGTGGGATGTTCGTTTCCTTGATCCGATTTTTGAGTTAACATAGCAACACATGAATGGTCAGATGCAAATGAATATATATAGAATTGTTTGGCATAGTCCGGACTTACCAAAATAGGAGCTTCAACAATAGCCCTTTTTATCTCTGTAAAGGCCTCTTTTTCCTCTGCATTCCATTCAACTTTGGCTTTCTACTTTAGCATTGCATTCAGGGACTTAACTATTTCTGTGAATCCAGTGATGAACTTCCTCACAAAATTGATCTTATCCAAGAATGATTTTATTTCCTTCTTGCTAGCAGGTGGTGGAATCTTAAGAATAGCTTCTATGCGCTCTGGATCAATTGCAATTCCCTTCTAGAAAGAACATGCCCTAACAATTTACCCTCTGTTACTCCAAAGATGCATTTCTTTGGATTGAGTGATATCCCAAACTCCCTACATTTCTGAAAAAACTTTGCACAAATTTGAGATATGATCACCTCTCTTCTTGGAAAATACTGTTAGATCATCCATATAAATGATTATGCACTTACCAATTATGTCCTTAAAGGCAATGTCCATGGCTCTTTGGAATGTGGCTCCAACATTAATCAAGCCAAAGGGCATCCTTCTGTAGGCAAAAGTGCCCCACTTGTTGGTGAAAGTAGTCTTGTGTCTGTCTTCATATTGCACCATGACCTAGTTGTATCCTAAATAACCATCCAAGAAGGACATTATCTGAGATCCATTGATGATCTGGAGCACTTCATCTAGTGAGGGTACTGGATAGTTATCTTTCTCTGATGCTCTATTCAGGTTCTTGAAATCTACACATAGCCTGATTTTGCCATTTTTCTTTCGCACTAGAACCAAGTTTACAACCCAAGTAGAGTGTTTGACTGGAAATATGATTCTTGCAGACAACAATTTCTGCACTTCCTTCTATATTATAGGTTCCAGTAAAGCATTGATGGGCCTTTTCCTCTATCTGGAAGGCTTTATCCCTAGATTGAGAGGGATAGTATGGGTTATGATTGATGTATCATAAGTCTTTAAGTCTTCATAACTCTAGGCTATCACATCTAGGTATCTATGTAATGCATCGATAATTCCCTTCCTTTCTTCTGGAGTGCATACTTTGCCAATAATTTTTTTTTTGACATCATCCTGAGTTCCCATATTATATTTATCACATTGTCCACTAATGGACTCATTCCCGGTATCTTGTTCTTGATCCCTAACCTTGTCCAGATCAAAGATCCTTTCTAATTGCACCATTCCCCTGGGAATTGTGTTGGTCTTCAGATTAATTACCCCTTCCAGATCTATCTCTGCTTCTTGGAGCTCAGTTTCATCAATAATTTGAGAAGCAAAGACATCAGTACTAGCAATGAAATCTAAGATATGTTTGTCATATTCAAACACCTGGAAGTTAGTGACATTATCAAGTACCAAGGATACCGGGGTCAGCTCCACTGTAAACTTCTTTAGTCTAGAAACAGACAGAGGTTGCAAGGTACTAGCTGCCTGAGCAAGAGAGTCAGCTGTCTGGTTCTTACTTTGTGGAATCAGCTGAATATTGAAGGCATCAAATCCTTCAATGAGATCCCATACTCTGTGTCTATAGTTGGTCATTCTCCTGTCATGACAAGAGTATCGTATCCTAACCTGCTTGACTACTAGCTCAGAATCTCCAAAAACTTGCAAGATCTTAACCTTTTTCTTCAATGCCATTAACAGTCCATGTACCAAGGCCTCATATTCTGCTACATTATTCGTACAGTGAAATTGAAGTCTATGAGTAGCAAAAAATTTCTTACCTCTTGGACTAATTACTTCAAAACCAACTCCAACCCCTTGCTTTGATTTGGACCCATCGAATTTTAAAGTCCAACACCCTCCTGCTGCAGACTCCTTTGTTGTATCACTTACATTGTTACTGTTGGATGGTTCTTTAGAGGGCAATACTCCTTTTCTTCTTGGATCCTCTTGGACATTCTGGATATCAATTTTAACTGCTGGAGTGGGGTTGATACACTTTCGTATTTGTTCCACTGCAGTCTGGCATAAGCAACAATCCAATTCTGAATGAGAGGCATTATGCACCCTACACCAATTGGGAAAAAGTAGCTCTCCAAAGTTCATTCCTCTTCCTAACTAAACTTGGTCTTCAATGCACTTCTGGATGAACTCTTGAAAATTATCTAACATGCCCAGCTGGTTGTCTTCCAGATCACTATCATTTTCAACTGGTTCTATCAAGACTTCAGTACTACTAGATTCTGCTGTAAGGTCAACAGGTGTTGTGTGGAACATAAGAACTTCTTCCATATCCGACTCCTCAAGAGGGGCTGTGAGCATATAGTTACCCATACTTACCTCTAATATCAGAATTTCAGTTGAAGTCTTTTGATATTCTGTGATCATGTACTTCATTCGAGGCTCTCTTTCAATTCTAATCTGGTTCGGAACTCCCTTCCAGGGAAGCCACATATGAGAGTGATCAGTTGAGACATATCCATTCAAAGCCCTGGTAAAGTCTCTTCACAGGATTAGGCCATAAACGTCAGGTATGTCAGCCACCTGTATATTGATAACCTGTTGAATCCTAAGATCAGAAGCAATTTGCATATGAATCATGTTTAACTCTCCTATGACATTGACTTCAGTCCTATCCAATTGCGTGACTTTCTTTTGAGTCAGCAGGAGTAATACCCATAGCTCTACAGACATCGAAAGGCATAACATTGGTTGAGGCACCTGAATCTAGCAAACAATTATGCAAATTCTTACCGAATATTCGAACAAAAATCATGAATGGGGGTGTGTCTATCTTTCCTTGAAACAGAGCTAAGGGAGTATCTACTTGAGCAATTTGAGATTTTTCCTTCTCTTTCCCAGTGTCTCCAAGGGGCATATCGACTTGATTATGAATCTGATTGTGTCTTCCTACTGATTGAGAACTAGATGCTCTATTGAAACTTTCACTCAATGATTTATCTTGTGACATTGAATTTTTATTATAAGCTCCTAGGACTGCATTCCTAATGGTTGGAACTCTTAATAACTCAAACGCAGATAGGCTTACCTTCAATTTTTTGAGTTCCTCTGCAACATACAGGGCCAATTGTTCCTCACTTAGATCCGCAGGGGTCTCTTTTGAGTATTCCATCATCTTATCCTTATTTGCATCAATGTTTCTCCCTCTTGGCCCATTAGCATGCCCTTTTTGAGATAAATATTGCCTGGACACCTGAGGCAGCGATGGATTATTGCTGGCATTAGGATCTAGAGGTGTGTTGAAATTGTTTGGTGGAATGGAAGTAGTGAAGGGGCCTCTAGCCTGTGGATGCCTATGTGGCAATTCCCTCAAGTCATACTTCTTGATAGGTCTCTGGAAAGTTTGCACTTCTTCAACAAAAGCCTCATCTTCATCCCTGGGACCATTATCATTCACTGGACTTTCATCAAATAATTGTGTCATTTCATCCCCATTGCATACCTGGTCTGCCTTTTCCTCCAACTGGTCAGGCTCCTCTTTAGCTACATTCTCCTTACTTTGCCGAAAAGGAGCATGATTCAACACCAACACTGGTGAATCATAAGGAGTAGAGGGAACTATGTCCTGACTACCTGCATTGTTCTCCACTTCGTATTGAAAGATTGAGGCTGCTGTTTGGAACTCTTGACAGTCTAACTCAGAATGTTGACTCATTTTGTGGAGCCTACACCATCCTGATAAAGAAGCCTTAGCTAGATATACACCGCTAGGAGGCTTCTCTTGATTAACTGGCTAGTTGATGGACTGGTTGACAGGTTGATCTAATGGTGTGGGGACTCCTCCATTGTTGGGCCCTGTGTTCCAAGTCTTGTTCTATCCTGTGGCTACCTCCTATCGAACCCTTGTCCACCACCTTGTCCTTTGTCAAATTTTAGGCCTGAGGACTGTCCTTTATCATAGTTCTACCTTCTATCATTATTATACCCTCTTTCATTGTTGTATCCCCTGTCATTGTTGTAACCTCTTTCATTATTATATCCTCGATCATGATGTTTCCCTCTATCAAAGTGTTGTCCTTGTGGATTCTCTCTATTCTGATTGGACTGCATATTTCTCTAAGTAGCTTGCAACTAACTATTCTGGTTCCTCAAGTAAGTCACCTCTATATTCAGCTTCTATATTTGTTCAGATAATTCATCCAGTCTCTCCTTGTTAGGATTACTATATGGAGGTTGATTCACACTATTCTGGGAATATCCCACTGCAGCACTAGCATTTAGTGATTGATTCAAAACTTATGAATTCTGTAGGTATGAAGGATAGCTAGCTTGAGGTTGGATATGCAGAGGTTGATTCACATTTTGTTGAGGGTAACTAATTGTAGATGGAACTTGTCCCATGGGAGGTCCTGGGTGAGGGACTAGAGGCAACTGAGGTATTGGATTCATGATTGGAGTATGGTTTGCTAGAGCCTAATTAAGAGCTGGAACTTGTCCAGGGTGAGCAATGACTCCTAATGAAGGTAAAGGCCTAGACAAATGTTGCCTAAGATTAGTGCTAACTTTCACAGCGTCTGCATATGCATCAAGTAGACTAGCAGGAGGATTATTGCTCCATTTCATAAAGGTAGCTGTCAAACTATCAAGTCCCTCATAATAAACTTCTAGGGTAGTAGGCTCATCAACAACATAAGGGGCCTGTAGTCTAGTATAGGCACGATGAAACCTATTGTTAAAATACCCTATAGGCTCATTGACCTCTCTCTTAACATTAGTGAATTGATGGTACAACTCATTGGAACTAAAGGGGATTCAAAACTTTTGTAAAAAGGCAGCCTCTAACTCAGTCCAATGCTCGATAGATCTAGCAGGTAAATGGTTGTACCAATAGAATGCATCCTCTCCCAATGAATAAGGAAAGAGTCTACATGCTACATCCTCATGGTTTATTCCCCTATCCTTAAGGCCAGTCTAAAAGATCCTGATGTGTTCCTCAACAGTTTTGTTGGGATCATTGACATGGAATTTTGAACAAAAGTGTTCAGGGTTTTTGGGCATGACATTGTAAACAACAAAGCTCAATGGAGATGGGTTGGTTGCTAGGAAAGCCATTGGTGGAGGTGGGGGTGGTAATGGCTGATTTATGACTAGCTGAGGCTGTGGAATGGGAATGTCCTCAGACTCAGATGAACCTGATGAAGATGAGGATGATGGAGATGAGGGAGGTGGATGGGATGACGATGATTCTCCCCTTCTATCAGCCCTTCTAGACCTAGTGGGGTCTGGTAATTCCTTAAATTCTTCCTCTCCTGGAGCTGATCTTGTTCTTCTTCTGAATCTCTTAGGAGAGATAGCATTCAAAAATCGATCCAACTTGCTTGTTCAGGCCCTCCTTCTAGCGCCAATTTGTTGATGGTGTTTTTTGCACAGCAACAACTCAGATATAATATGAAATCCTATCTCTCTTGAAAGGTAAATCTCTATCGGAAAGCCCCAAGAGATAACCCCAAGGTCTCTAATGTCAGGTCTTGACAATGCATAAACAACTCAGTGATAATGTGAAAATGCTGGTAATCACAATGAGACCTTACTACAAGCAAAATACTGAATCTCAATTTATCAGATCTAGCAATATGATGATACTTCAATCCTAAAATTAACTCAATAATCAAAGAAATAACAAAAGGTGAGGGTTTCAAAGAGATTTCTAAACTTAGTACTAAACCTAAGATTAACAATGCAAATGACCAATACTCGAAATGGACCAATCCCTCAAAACTGATTTCTACTTAACCCAGATAAATCTACAATCTTATAGAAATAGTGCAATCTTCTAAGGTGTTAAGATTTTCAAATCATGAACATTCATTCAAACAACCCTATTGTAATTGATATGAATAAACCCTCACAACTGAACTTAAGCACAATAAATATAAAGGTCCAGGCTAACTTTGCAAAGCAACTAACAATCAGTTGGTTGCAAAAAGTATGGACCAGGGATTGTTGCAACACTTCAAATATCAAACCATGAACATCATTGAATCCAATCTAATATAAATATTAACCTCCTCAAAGAAATTATAAAGATAGAATAACAAGAACCATGCAAGATAAGAAGAAACACAAGTATGGCACCAAATCACAATGTCATTACTTGCATCAAATTATCCACTGTAGCAACAATTCCAGCTTTCTGTTACAATATTTACTTGAGATCAACTACTTACTAACTCCTGCTCTACTTAATTCGCTTCTAACTATCTCTCTATGTGTCTATGTCTAAAACTTCTTTAACCCTTACAAATGAGGCAAAATGCCCAATTTATAGAACCCCAAAACATGTTGGCCAAGATATGATTTTACAATAAAATAAGGCACAACAAGTCAGCCAAGAGAAATTCAAAATAAAGTAAAATATGCATTAAATGCATGAATCTCATCTAGGTCGACCTGGGATCTCCAATGTAGCTCGGATCAATGCATGGCAAAATAATAGGGAAGCACAAATCTGGATGTAGCCAATCATTAACTGCCTTCCCCTTTGTCCTTATTTTGATCCAGCATTTCATGAACCATCAAAAGCACCCTATCCAAGTCGGCCACAGGTGGTAGGGGCAAAAACCTAAGTTGTCTTTCAATTGATGCAATTTCTTCCCTTGACTGTTTTACTGACTTATCCCAATCCACCCTATAGGTTAGGTATTTATCAATGACAACAATGTATGTGGCCGCATCATCTAACTGGTGCTCAGAAATAGAATCATCATTACTTGGGGCATAAACATCATGCCACCACCTTCTCAACTGTTCCAAACTCAAATACTTGGGAGCAATCTTCCTTCTCCCCGTCATAACCTCAAAAAAGGAAATGGAGCCATTGTACACACCAGTTAAGGTATCATCAATCTGTCTCCTCTGTTTGTAAATCTTCTTCAAGACCTTCTACCTAATCTGTAATACTTCAAACCACTCCCAAGGTTCAGCAGCTCTAGATGAAGGAAGAATCTTATCACTTACCAACCTATCCCTGGTGTGCTCCATGATAGTTCTAGTTTTTTGCAACAGGAGATCTGTATCTTCCTTGTCCTGAGCCAACACATCCTTCAACCAGCCAACCGCCCTCATAGCATCCTTCCTAGTGGGCAAAATATCCTTGATAGCTTCATCACCTTTGGTTCGTACTCCCTGCAACCAATTTGCAGTGGCAAGATTAGAACCCTTCATCTTTTCAAGCTCGGAAATGGTCTCTTGAGGTAAAGGTCTTGAAGCAGAAACCGAAGGGTTAATAGATTGCAAGGGTTTCATCAAATCCTCCAAGCATTTCCTGAGATTCTCATTTTCTTTCTTTAACTCCTGCTTGGTCTTTATTTCCTTCCTCAACCTGCCCAAGATAACCGCACTAGAACCTTGGTAATATTCAATATCTTGCTCAACAAAAGTAGGCCCCAGATTAAAAGTCTGAACATTGTAATCCTTTCCAGCCACATCATCTCTATTTTTATCTGGAGTAGGGGTTGCAATATGAACAACCCTATTATGAGCTTCATCCCTTTCGATCCTTGAAATTACCTTAGCCTTCTTACCTTTATCTTTTCCAATTTTGGCTAGTAACTCATCCCAATTCGGTGGACTGTCCTCCACCACAACTTGTTTTCTCTTTATTTCTTTGTCCAACCAACTAGGGACAATGGACTCCAACTACACCTCACCTTGTTTCTCTTCCTGCTCATCCTTAGGTGCTTCTTCACTCAAATTTTGTTTCTCGGGAGTTTCATCTGCCTTTCTTCCCTTTTCTTCAGCATGTTCCTTTTCTTGTACAGGTGATGGAACCCTTACTGTTTCTTCTTCTCCTGGAGGGACCTCCTCAGTTCTAATAGGGGAATCCACATAGGCTACCAAAGGAGACTGCATTACCTTTTCTACTTCAGCTTTTGAACTGTATAAGTCACCTTCATGAAACTCCTCTCCTTCGGTATCTGGATGATCCTCAACATCTTTGGATTCTCCCGATTTTCCTTGAGCTTCATGAGTAAAAGGTACATCACCATGCTACCCCTTAGGAGAAACAACTCGAGGAAGACTTACCTTAGGCACACTATCCTTGGGAGAAGGAGTCCTAGACCTCCTTGTATACACCTTGGCCTTCTCCTCTGAGATTTTAACATTTACCACTAGTGGAGTAACTTCTTCTTCTCCCACCTTGGAGCTTGCCTTCTCTGATAATATTAGGATTCTTCTCCTTTTAGGCACAGGAGAACCAACTTTAGGATTTTGTTCCTCAGTTTCCTTCTGTTTAGACTTCCTAGTCCTTGTTCTTTTCTTCTCCTTTGGATTTCTCTGCTTTTCAGTCTCTTGGACTTCCTCGGTCTGAACACCCTTAATCTTGATTTTGAAAGGAGAATCTAGCTTACCTTTACCTTTAGGGTCCTCCTGCTCGGTTGATTCCTCAAAAGTGGAGTGAGGGTCCATATCTCCCATCAGACTGTAGGTGCATTTCACTCCTACGTTTCCCAACTCCCATAATTTATGCCTCAGCCACAACTTAGTAAACTTGATAACTGGATCTATTAGCTGCTTCAACTCTATTTTTTCTTCTACTAGCCAATCTACATCATCAATTGGCTTATCCTTCACCGCCTCATAGGCATGACCTTGAATCAAGTCCCCATCATCTTCAAGCTGATCAGACACTGCCTTCACATTGTATAGTTGGACTGATTCAATTGAGAGTCGGGAGAACTTCTTTTTCCTGACCTCAAATTCATCCTTGTAGTTGGCCCAATAGTCCTCTAAATCAACCTTGTGACTATATTTCCTATTGGCCTTCTTTTGGGCCTCACCTGTGATATCAAATCTAGGTCTCTTGGAGTGAAAAGACAAACCAAGGGTACTCATTTCTTCTTTTGAAGCCTGGGCAAAAATAATGGAAGGACATGCCTCTCCAATGCCAATTCTCAAAGGGAAGTCCCCACCAAAACCAGTCTTATGATTGTCCCTCTTGACAATGGCATCAAAGTCACAGATCTTCCTAGTTACTTCCAATAGTATGATATGATAAGTGGGATACCTTGGAAGTATGTATGGGGCCCTCTGGCAACCAACAATCCGAATGTAGGAGAAAGTTGGGAACTAAATAAACCATGCTCCATATTTATTGATGAGCTCTTTTGCTTGATCTGGAATCCTTACATGTTCTGCACCTTGAAGCAATCTAGTGATGTGCATGGTGAATGCATCATTCACCCTCCTATAATCTGGGCTTCCTAAATGCAATTGAGGGAATACCTCATAAATAACATCCTATCCAAAGGTACCCCTTGTACTCAATCCCTTGTAAGGATGGAACCTTGCAAGCACATAGACCAGGTATGAAGTCATTGTGAAGGTCTTGCTCTGCAACACATTGGATAACTGCTCATGGATCACCCAACTAATGTCTCCTGCCCAATGGTAATCAATCTTCTCTTGTTCCATCTTCACAATAGCATGGCACATCCAATTCTCAAACATGCCAACACTCTTTAATCCGACCACCTTGCTGAGTAATGTGATGGCATCATAGTATTCCTTCTTGAACTTTTCTCTATATAGTTGCTTGGGAAACTTGGAATAGTGAGACTTGGGCTTCTCCAGCCAGGAATTGATAAACTATTGTGACTTCACAGTTTGTTCATCGTAGAACTCTTGGGCTGCCTTCATACTAAATTCCACCACATGAGATCGGTCTGGCATATCAAAATCCTAGGAAATGGAAACAGGGTTGATATTCGCCACAACTCTCCCTTGAGGACCAATTATTCTTTGTGTACCTTGGTCGTAGTGCTTGGCACACTCAAGGACTAGCTCATAACACTGCACCATGGGAGGGAAACCAGCTACATGTGACAAGCCTGATTCCTTCATTCTTGTAGCCACTAGAGAGAGGTCATCTGTTGCCATTCTTTCTTTAAACTCCTCATAGTCCCAGAGGCCAACATTTGTATATGATAATTCTAACCAAACAAAAGTGATTTTACTCTCAGGGATCTTGCTCTTAATGTCCATTTTATTCCTTTCTGCATCAGACATTGAAGATCCCTCCACTACCTTGCTAGATTCAACTTGCATTCAACATGGAAATCATAGTAAAAACCACAGGAAAGCAATGTTAATCCATTAAAACACCGTTAGAATAATCCTCATACAATCAAGGTGTTATTAGAACTCATATAAAATGATCTTGATAAACTTCGGGTTTCAAGACCACCCACAGAATATGAGCCAAAGAGGAATTTCGGGAAATTCCGGGCTAGACAGATTCTGGCAGAATAGTCATGAAAACACCTAATAACAATTAAATCTGATCATTATCGATCAATAAACCACATGGGAGATCATAAGATAGCACAAATAAATCATAAAATGCATTAAAATTCACTAACACATCATGCTATTCCATATTCCATCATACTTCATTAGATTTCGGGAAAATCCAGGCAAGGTGGATTTCCGCGAAGGCAGAGACATCTTGCAAAGTTTGGAAAATCAAGGCGACATAGGACTTTAGGAAAATCTGGGCGAGGCGGAAATCCGCGGGTAAGGTAAAACTCTGAAGGCATGTAGATTCCGGGAACTCAAAGGAAATCGGGAAAACATAAGAGATTGGGAAAATCCGGGGCCAACAGAAATCCATGTAATATATGAAACTCCAAAAGTGATAGCGGATTCCTGAAAAGCAGCGGGAAATGGGAAAATACGCCAGAGTCGGATTGTCCCAAGGGAACCAAAAAATCCTAGACTCAGAACAAAACCTGAATTGCGACACCAAAACATGATTTCGCTCACATCAGATTAACCATGAATTTCAAAGATTTAGGCTTAGGGAAAGTTTAATATGAGCCTTCTATGGATTCTCCTAGCACCCTAAGCCAATTTGAGAGCATACTAAAGATAAACGACAATGCCCTAGGTTTAAAACCTTATACATCCGCCATTAGCGCTCAGGCCAGCTCAAAACTTAAACACTTCGCTAGCGGACTCCTTACTAGGGAAAATCATGATTCTCAAGCAAGTTCACCAACATCAAATAAACAACAAACTCATAAATTACTTGGGAAACCATACATTAATCAATTATACGCAACCCTAGCCATGAAGCGATCAAATATTCAGGAATTCAAGCCCCTAGAAGCTTTTCAACATAAAAAATGCTATTCACAACCCTCAATTCAAAGTAAGGCAATCGAAAACATACCATTGTGAAGCGGAAATCAATCTCAAAATCAACAAATGTGAAATAAATGGTGTCCACAAAGAGCAGTGACAGGAAAGCACCAAAGAAATCACCAGCAAGTCCACAATTTGCAAACTCAACACCTCAAATTCAACCAAGCACTCGCAAGAACACACTCCTCAACTCAAATGACGGCAAGCAATAAGCATAATAACATAATAATCATCTGAAATCAATTAAATACATCGCTCGCCAAAGGTACAAACGACATTAAATGCAATGGACAAGACAGTTAGAAAACTCGGGAACCCGACAATAGGATGGAATCTGGAAAAATCCAGCCCACGCGGAATTCCATGAAGACTGAAAATCTCTGAATCGCAACACATAGCCAGAGTCCAAGCAGGATTCGGGAAAGTCCACCTAGGGTGGAAAGTCCCGAACCAGGGTGAAAACCTGAACTTGGCTCAAAATTACAGATCTTCAACGAATAGCATAGGGAAATCACTAAGGCCATCAAAATAAATATTTTAGCACATTCCAAAGTAAGATAAAACCTCGAAATGAAAGGGCCAAGACACCAAAACCAAAGTGAAAGAGGGTCCCTACCTTCAGCGGGGTGTGTGTGTGAAAACCGCACAACACATTGCTACATGCATCTTATGCTAAAACATTGCTTGTTGAGTGGGTAATGGATTACCATATGGTCACGATCCAGAAGTTTTATTGGGAAACTCATTAGCATAGTGATCCCCTTTGCATATAAAACATCTCGAAGGTGGTCCTCTTTTCCCTATGGTTTCTCCAAACTTATTGGTATTATCGCTAGCCTTATTGGTATTACCCATGCTAGAATCATTCCTTTTCCACTCTCTCCTAATCTCTTTGCCATTATTGCAGAATATTTTCCCCTTAGGCCTTGGAGCATTTTGCACAAATTCCCCTATCTTAGGAACTATCTTGTTAGGAACTTCCACATCCTTCTTTTGCTCTCTTCTTTCTTGACGAGTAGAATTATCCCTAAGCTTTTGCTCATGCTTAATTACCTTCTCATATACAAGATCCATTATTATTGGACCATGCATATCCACTTCTCCTCCAATTTGACTATTGAGTCCCATTATAAAATTCCTAATGAAAAAATGTTTATCCTTATGATATATGGGAACATAGCGCAAAAGTCGTAAACTTTTCCCAGTATTCGTTGACTGTCATGTTACCTTGTTTTAAACCCTAAAAATATGATATTTTATGATCATAATATAGTTGTGGTAACCACCTCTTACAAAAAATCTCTACGAGTTCTCCCCATGTCAACTTCCATGAGTTGATGTTAAGTTCCAACTTCTTGTTCATCCACCGGTTAGAGGCTTCCCCTGCTAACTGATACACACCCCATGCAGCTTTAGTAACTTCATCATAGTTTTGTATTTCAAAATAATTTTCCATTTGAACAAGCCACACCTCAGCCTCATCACCTCCAACACTACCATCAAACTTAGGTGGAATAACCTTTTTCATGTCCCTAGAAAGTTCAGAAACTACAAGCTTCTTATTCCTTTCCACCGGTGGCATGGGTGATTTTTCGTTCTCATGATTATGGTTTTCATTATGCCCATGGGAAGAATTTTCCCCCTCATGATCATTAACGGGTACTTCCTTTTCTACCCTATCCTTAGCTCTTTCTTGTTCAAGGTTAGCCAATATTGCTAATATTTGGTCAAGCCTAGCCTCTACTCCAGTGGTTCGTTGTCCAACCTCCTGACTTCCACCGGGATTAGTTCATGTCCTCACCATGCTTATGTGATTGGTTTCTACCTAAATATTTTATCCATGCTAGACTAAATTATGTTATCAATTATCTTATGGAAAACATAAAAATAAACATTCATATGTACACAAGAATTCCACATAAGATTAAGCACACGCTTCTTTTGATAACACATAATTTTATTTATTTCTTGAGGATTTTAAGACCCTTTCGATTACATGTGGAGTGACTATTCAAATAGTTGAGTAGAGAGTATCCTTCAGATTCACTCTCAGACAAATAACTTAAAGGAGTATAACCTACAAATTGAGACAATTGTTGTTCCCTATCTTTCTATTCATCTCTCATTTGTTCGTACCTATCCCAAAAAGGATAATAACCTTCAGATTTATCATCTGATACATAGTTCTGAGAGGAAATGTCAATCGGTGTTCATCAACAATGTAGTCTACCCTTTTCGTAGACATTTGTTCATGAGACCATTTCTCATTTGGCGGTGTCTGTGGTACATATCCCTCAGACTCTTTACTTGAAGAAATTGCTATTACTTCAGCCAGTGGTAGAACTTTGGGATCCCTAAAGATGAATGTTGAACTAACACTTCCTTCTGAAAGAATATCCTTGGAAAGTGGTAATGACTCATACTTTTCTGGTGAAATGAAAGGTAGATTTTTGTACATAGCCTCCATCTTCATCTTCCTCTTCACATCACTGATTCGAGAAAGTGTGTGACTAAAAGTTTCAATGTCACTCAACCAGATAGCATTATCATAGTTGGTTCCATCTATAGTTCTAATGATGGCTTCTTTTTCCTTCTTGGTCTTCAGGTAATGCTCGTTTCCAATTACTGACTTTCAAGATGTTAATCTGAGACACACCATCCTGGCACAATAATTCACAACATTAGATAACATTGGATAGGAATAATGATGAGCTCATAGGTTCCAGAGCTAAACCTGGTAGCTCTGATACCACATGTAACGTACTAACCCTTATATGAAGTTTTTTTTTTAAATTTTCACCAAAAGAGTAAATAAACTAACAATGCCAATGTAATAAATTTTTTTCTTTTCTTTATTGATAATTTCCAATCAAGATGCATAACATATTACAACATGAATTCCTTTTCATTTCATAAATACATCAATGTAAGAAACATACATTTGCATACATAGCTCAAGAGCTTTAGAACAAATAGCTATAAGACAGTCCATGATCCTTCCTTTCAAATATTGGTTCTTTTGTCGCCTGCTGTGGAGGAGAAGCATCACTCAGGTGCTTTTTTGCCAACCATGGACTCATAATGTGGTCCCCCACAGATCTATCATTCGATAGATGTCCCTTCCCTTCGACGAAGAGATTGGTAGAGTAGCTGATAACGACAACCAACTGAGCATAGTGTTCTGTCCTACATAACTGGAACTTGTAATCCCACAATCTTTGTGTAGCATGTAATACTGGATCACGATGAACTGACAATGGAGCCAAAGGTCATCACACTACTTTTGCTAAAGTGTTTCATTCAATATGTTCTAGTGAGGGTCATCTATCACATACACTACTTAGGGCCAATTTTACTTAAGGCTATCTTAAGCTACACATATGTATTTCCTTCAATGGATAGTCCATCATCTCAGATAACTTACAACCATATTAATCTACTATGAATAAACCTACTTAACTAGTAAGTTCACAAGCTAAGTATTTTCGTTCAATGGATAGTCCTTCATTCCAAATTTATAACCTAAATACTTGGATAACCCTACTTACAAGTAAGTATTTATAATTCCCTCCCATATTGGATTATCTCTCCTAGGAGTATGCATAAGCTTACCTAGTTAAATCAATAACTTAGCTAAATGCACCATATGTGATTTCAATGTTCAAACATACCTAGTATATAATACCTATGACAACACTCATCTCCTACTATGGAGCACATAAAAACACAATATGAAAACAACACAATAGCTTCAACTTCCTTTTCAAAATAGTCTACATTCACTAATGCATATATTGGAAAAGACATCTCAACCATGCAAGCAAGACACATCATTCAAAGTAAAATAACAAAGAAGAAGGGATTATCATGCCTGTTATCGCTTATCCAAACTAAAAACAACCAAATAGTCTTCTCCAACAACAACTAACTTGACAAACAACTTCTCAAGAAATGTCACTATAATCTCCACCTCTCAAGTTGATAGCTTACTCCTCTCAAAATATAATCTCACAAACTATAAGAATTCATAAATTAGGAATTGCAAAAGATGTATAATCTCTTGAAAGGAGTGCGTCCCTCACAATGAAATGGTTCAGCCATTTATAGAGCAACTGAGCACCTCAAAGCCTATAGTTTAGGCATGTAAAATGACAACAAACTCCATGCAAAGCAACTCAACAATAAGGTGGCGATCGAATAAGCTTAGACTCAACAAAATCTCCTACAGATTGACTAGTTTCCATGACAACAATTCAAAGACTTAATCAATATGCACAAGGAGAATTCAAATTGTTTCAATGAAAAGACATCTACAACAAATCAAACACAAAGGTGGTGCCAATTCCTATTATTTTTCCTTCACATTTGGCGTCATCAAACTCAGTCAACTTCCATTATATGAAATCAAATTTCTATCGACCCATCAGGTAAATGCATTGACATGACCAATTTAATACATTCAAGACAAAATCAAGAATGGTCTCATTATACACGTCGACCAAGTCAAGAAATCTATATCCAACAATATCAAATGTAATGCCATGCCATATATCGCGTGCTAATCACAATGATAATTGGTTTCCACTAGTAGTCAAAAGATTTTAAATCAACTTCCATAGACATGGTCAATATCGACCTTAATTCCATAGTCTATATCAACTATAAACAACCTTCTAAATTGGCTTAAATAAATAAGAGATAGCTAATCTCAATTATCATATATAATATATATTATTATATAATATATATATACTTAAATACCTTAACATGTATTTATATATATCCATCAATATATGTATTTACATATATATATATATATATCATAAGTCTATATTGTAAGCACACATTCGATATATATATATCAATATAAGAATATAGACAATATTGTATATAATAAACACATTATAACAAATGTATGCACATATATATATATATATAAACGTATATGCCTCTATGTACATGTATGTGTATGCATATCTATATCGATGCATCCATATGAGCGTGTCCATTCACCAACGTACACATGTATCAATATACATATACGTATGGATATGCGTATATACTATACACACACACACATATATATGTTCTCATCCATTTCACATATAGCCATTCACAATTACCACCATATTGATAAGTGTGTATGTGTGGTATATCTATACATATGCATATATATGTGTCATTAGATCCCATTGAAATGTATGTGCATATATATAAACATGCTTCCACGTACATCCCACTTGTCCATATGATCATAATAGCACAAGAAAGATCTCAAAAGCTCAAATAGATAAACATCACCCAATGCATGCACTATGAGGAATTTGAAGATGATGCAAACTAGAGTTTCGTGACATTTTGTCTATAGATTCTAAATATATTTTTTTCAAAATTTTTGGAATCAAATTTCACTTCTTTTTCCATCTCCCACAAAAACTAGTTTTTTTCAGAAAACAACATTTTTAAAAAGTGACGCTCACCGTATAATGCATAACTTTTTTTCCATGAAGGATAAAATTCTAATTCTTTTGAATTTAGATTTGTAACTCGATATCTAGTGCTTCCACTTGGTTAATAGTTTTTATTGAATATATTTTTTTAATCAAGTTTCAAATTCAAACCAATTATAATTCAGACATAGCACCGTATAACGTAATTTTTTTGTGTATCGAAATTCAATTTTTTTCTTTGTTGGATCAAGGACTTCAATATCTGGTGCACTAATATTTTTAATTTTTTTAATAATATGCTATTTTTCCACATGTGCAAAACAAGAGCTTGATTTTCAGTGAAAAACCTACATTCACGAGAAATACAAAATAAATATAATAATTAAATTAAATTTATTTAAAATTATACTTTTTGGGAAGATTATAATAAGCACTACATACTTGCAAAAAATAAAATTTTAAATGAATTCATTTGATCCGCCAAAAGGTAAATCAAAAGTGGTTTTTTATCAGCATTTTGATAGGTGTAAAGGAGACTTTGTTATAGGTATGGTTTAAAACTGGCGGGGTTCTATCCAAGGGGGTTTGATTTAAGGTAGTTTGATCAAGCCATATTCAATTGGAATTCTTTAAATGGAACCTTTTAAGGCTTAAATCATTATATTTTCTAAAAATATGTGATTTCAACAAAAATTAGTTCCTCCCAGAAATTGTAAACCAGCTTTGTGGGATCACCTCCCGACCAAGATCTTCTCCCGAGTGATACTTCCCCTCCACCTAGAGGAATGGAACACATAATTGCATCCACTAACACATGCACATGGGAGTCAATTGTTCATAACAATATGCAGTATACATTAACACCTCCAAAGTTAGAATAATGATAATTCAACAACCTTTCATTCACATATATGCAATATTTCACTATGAATAACATCAACAAAGGTAACATTCAAATGAGACAATCATCAAATGAGATAACATTCATATTGATAACAAGGTACAATCATAATTTATTCATCTCCAAAATTCACGTTACATCCATATTTACCCTATGCGGTAATAGTAAATAGTAACTCTACATTTGGGGTGTAACATTTTCTTATGAAGGATTATACAATTTCTGTTAACAAAATTTCATAGACGTTGCAATCTTTTCCTATTTGAAAAATTATAACATGTAGTTTGATAATCCGTAATTTCAAGAAATAACCTAAAGATTGCATAAATAAAAGGCTCGTTAGATCAAGGGTAAATCCGTTCACAAGATGAGACTCTATCTTAAATTATTCAGGATAGTAATCCCCCATTTACAATTATAGACATTAAATTTGTTTCACAAATGAAAAAATCCCATCATTCAACACTACAGGTTGGTCATAGCATAATAACCCGTTTGTGCAAAAACTCAAATTTTGAATAAGGTGGAATTTATTTTATAAAAAATATCCCTAACAACTCACATAAGAATAGACTTGCTTGTTGTTCTCAAAACTTGAAATTCATTGATAAACTAATTGTGGTGCAGATAGAAACCAAAATTTCAAGCCTATGGAAATAAAGCATACAAAATCTTTTATGTACAACTCTTGTTCTAGGGAAAAAAAGAAAGATATAAATAAAATAGCATTGGTAGAAGATAGATTCATCAGAAGCCCTTAAAATAATTAGAATTAATATTGGTTGATATCCGTCTTCTTCAATATGTTATCCGTTGCAAGCTCTTCATAGTGTGCTACTTGGCCCTACAATTTGTACCATATTTCATTATCATTTATTCTAATAAAAATATAGCATTAATATAAAACCATAATGATTCCTACAACACAACATATAAAACAATAGAATAGGTTGAAAATTTGATATTAATATGCAAAAAAGAATATTTAATAGAAATTTTGATATTTATTTTTAAAGAATTGTAGCTTTGAAATTGTATACCAAAGAATATTACCAATTAGATCTAGTTTGTGAAAAGAATTGATATTACTATACAAGAATTGCAGTAAAGAAATTCAATACCAAAGAATATTAGCAATTAGATCTACTTTATGAAAAGAAATACCAGATTACACAAGATGAATTTCTGGTGCCCTAGAGTTCTTTTGTAGGGTAATTAGTGAATGCAAGTATATTTATTCTTCAATTCAACTATATTTATAGAAAATTATTTGATTTTGAAATATTTGCATGAAGATTTAAAACATAAAGCAATGCAAGTGGAAAAGAAAGTTGCCATCAAGTTAAGATAAAATTTAAAACATATTATCAAATTTTAAAATATTTTACTTAAGATTTAAACATATTATCTGATTTTAAAATACTTGAATTAAAATTTAAAACTTAAAGCAATGCAAATGGAAAAAGAAAGTTGTCATCAAGTTAAGATTTAAAACATATTAGCTTCAATTTTAAAATAATTCAATTAAGATTTAAATATATTATCCAATTTTAAAATATTTGAATTAAGATTTAAAACTTAAAGCAATGCAAGTGGAAACAATTTTTTTTCATGCAATTGGAAAATGAATATTTATTTATTTTTTACTATTTAACGACAGATGAAGCCAACTATTTACCATTTAATGACATATGCAATTTATTTTTCAATGACTCAAGAGTGGTTTGAAAAATTATAACATGTAGTTTGAACAATAATCCACAACTTCAAGAAAGAACCTACAAAATTGCATAAAAGAAAAGGCTTGTTAGATCAAGGGTAATTTTTTTCACAGGATGAGACTCTATCTTAAATTGTTTAGGACAATAATCCCCCATTTATAATTATATACAATAAAATCCCAAAATTGAGCACTATAGGTTGGTCATAACATAATAACCCGTTTGTGTAAAATCTCAAATTCTGAATAAGGTGGAATTTATTTTATGAAAAAAATACCTATCAACTCACATAAGAAAATACTTGCTTGTTGTTCTCAAAACTTGAAATTCATTGATAAACTAATTGTGGTATAGATAGAAACCATAATTTCAAGCCTATGGAAAAAATCATACAAAATCTTTTATGTACAACTCCTATGCTAGGGAATAGAAGAATATATAAATAAAATAGCACTGGTAGAAGATAGATTCATCACAAGCCCTTAAAATAATTAGAATGAACATAAATTGATATTCGTCTTCTTCAATATGTTGGTTGTTGCAAGCTCAACGTAGTGTGCTACTTGGCCCTACAATCTGTACCATATTTCATTATCGTTTATTCTAATGAAGATATATCATTAATATAAAATCACAATGATTCCTACAACAAATAATATAAAACAATAGAACAGGTCAAAAATTTGATATTACTACATAAAAAAGAATATTTAATAGAAATTTGATATTACTAATTATTTATTTTGAAAGAATTGCAATAAAGAAATTTAATACCAAAGAATATTAGCAATTAGATCTACTTTGTGAAAATAATTGATATTACTATGCAAGAATTGTAGTAAAGAAATTTAATTTACCAAAGACTATTAGCGATTAGATCAACTTTGTGAAGCCAACTACTTACCATTTAATGGTAGATGAAGCCACCTATTTACCATTTAACAACAAATGAAAGTTGTTTTCCGATGACTCAAGAGTGGTTTATAGGCATGAGACTTGTTTCTCACACTAATTTAAAATAAAATCATTTGACATATCTTTCAACATTTTATATCTATAATGTTTATATTTTATAATTATTTATTGAAAAAAATTCTGATAATCTTTTTATATCTCTATCTAATAATGAGAAGTTATGCATCCATGAAAATATGACTTGTGTGGTTTCAAGTTCAAGACTGAAAATTTGTTAAATATAATATTAGTATAAATAAGAAAATGGATGTTGAAAAGAGTTGTTTCTCTGCTGCAAATATTGGTAGTACTGTGATCTACACAATTGTTCTACAATGGTTAGTTTTAAATGTATAATTTGCTTTCTACTTTCTTGAGAGTATTATCTCATACAACAGATATTTGTGGGAAATGTAATTTAATTTGTTACAAGAAGATGAAGTTGTTGATTGACAGCTCGATTTGCAGGTGAGCATAGAAATGAAAGTGGTGACAGGAGAAACACAATATAATATTTATGAGACAACTAACAAAATGAAAGTAATTCTCTTTGTTGTTGGTGTTGGAAGGAAAATTCTAATTTCTCCTCTGTTGTTTCCATAATTTGTGGTTTCTAGAAATTTCCCTATTTCTCTTAAAATCAGCCCAATCAATCTGTTGTATTGATTACTCCATAAATTGCTATTCGGTTAGAAATTGTTATTGTCTAAGTTGCTACTTTGTATCTATTTAAACCAGCTGTTGTAGCATTTTGGTGGTGAAAATAAATGAATAAAAGTTTGTTTTTCTGTTGTAGCATTTTACTTTTTATTTTATTTGTGTCTTTGCTCTTTCTATTAGATTGGTATAAGAGCTAGATGATCAGGGATGAAGATTTCAGAAGGTTGAAAGCTGCTAACAAAGAGAAGCCAAATCTGTGATCATTGTTGAAGTTGTTGAATGTGTTGAAGCTGCTATGTATTGATGTTATTTATATCTTCTTGTATTTTCATGAAGTTCTTTTATGGATTTGATATAGAGGAATGAATTAAAAGTGTTTTGTTTGAAAATAAGATAAGTGCATATCACAAAGGAGAGATATCCTCATGGCATCCAATATTAATTTAACTCAGTCCCAAATTCCAACATTTACAGGTAAAAATTATGATACATGGGCAATAAAAATGAGGACATTGTTTTGTTCACAAGATTTGTGGGAGTTTGTTCAAAATGGGTTTGTAGAACCTCAAGATTTGTCTACTTTGTCACAAATACAAAAAGATGATCTTAAGGAAAAGAAAAAGAAAGATTCTAAGGCTTTGTTTCTTATTCAACAAGCAATGGATGAACCTTTGTTTTCTAGAATTTCTGTTGCAATTAGTTATGAGCAAGCTTGGGAAATCTTAGAAAATTCATACCAAGGGACTAAAGTTAAAGTTGCAAAATTATAGATTTTAAGAAGGAATTTTGAAAATCTTCAAATGAGTTCATCATAATTTGTAGATCAATTTTTCGATAATGTAATGAATATTGTAAATCAAATGAAGATACATGGTGAAAATATATTTGATCAAAATGTGATAGAAAAGGTTCTTAGAAGCCTTCCTAACAAATTTGATGCAATAGTGCTTGCAATTGAAGAATCAAAAGATTTATCTCAAATGCCAATAGATGAATTGATGGGATCTTTGCTTTCCCATGAAACCATAATGAATCAAAATAATAATTCTTCTTTGGAGAGTGCTTTCAAAACATAGGTATCATTTGGAAGAGGAAGAGGTAGAGGAAGATCAAACTTCAGAGGAAGAGGAAGAGGAAGAAGTGAACACACAAGTTCAGATCAAGGAGAAAAAAGCAATTCGTCCTATCAAAATTTCAACAATAGAGGATGTGGAAGAAATCAGTTTCAATCATCAAGGTATGATAAATCACACATACAGTGTCACTATTGTCAGAAATATGGTCATTTTGCAAATGAATGTAGAATCAAACAAGTTGAAGTGGATAAGCAAAAGGAAAATTGCACAGATGTATCTGGTAATAATTCTAGAAGTTTACTCATAACTTTTAATGTGGCTCAAGAAAGCTCTAATGATGTATGGTTTTTAGATAGTGGTTGTAGCAACCATATGACAAGAAACAAAGAATTATTTGCTAGTTTGGATGATTCTATAAAATTAGAAGTAAAATTGGGAAATGATAGTAGAGTATCTGTAACTAGGAAATGAATCATTAATATCATGACTAAGAATGGTGAAAAGAGACATATTGATGATATTTTCTTTGTACCTGGTTTAAAACATAACTTGTTGAGTGTTGGTCAATTAATGCAAAAAGGGTTCAAAATTCACTTTAAAAATGATGAATGCATAATTCTGGATAGAAATCCTAATGATAGATTAATTGCAAAGGTCAAAATGACACAAAATAGAATGTTCCCCCTTCAAATTAATTGTATTCAAGGAAAGGAGGAAATTAATTTCAAAACAGTGTGCTTAGATCAGACATGGCTTTGGCACTTAAGGTATGACCACCTTCATTTTGGAGGTTTGATTTTATTGCAAAAGAAAAATATGGTGAGAGGTTTACCAATTATAGATCATCCAACTAACTTGTGAAAGTTGTATCTTAGCAAAACAACATAGAGAGAGTTTTCCAGTAAAAAGTTTATACAGAGCAAAGACACCATTAGAATTAGTTCACACCGATATATGTGGGCCAATGTAGACTCCATCTTTAGGAGGCAATTTATATTTCCTAACATTTATTGATGATTTCAGCAGGAAGACATGGATATACTTTCTCAAGTAGAAGTCTGAAGCATTTGATAAATTCAAGGAGTTTAAAGCTTTGACAAAAAACAAAGTGGATTCTACATTAAGGTACTCAGATCTGATAGGGGTGGTGAGTTCAGTTCTAATGAATTTTTGAAATTTTGCAGATATCATGGAATTAAGAAACAATTTACAACAAGATATACACCACAATAGAATGGAGTAGCTGAAAGGAAGAACATGACTATAATGGATATGGCCAAAAGCATGAATAAGGCCAAAAATCTATCCAATGATTTGTGGGTAGAAGCAGTGGCATGTGATGTGTACATTCTAAATAGGAGTCCTACAAAGAGTGTGAGGGATAAAATCCCCCAAGAAGCTTGGAATGGTAAGAAGCATACTATCTCTCATTTTAGAATTTTTGGGTGTGTTGCTTATTCTCTTGTGCCATCTGAATTAAGAAGGAAATTAGATGATAAGAGTGAAAAATTTATTTTTATTGGCTATGATGAGCAATCAAAAGCTTACCGGTTGTATAATCCAATTACAAAGAAATTGATCATTAGTAGAGATGTTGAATTTAAGGAAGAAGAATCATGGGATTCAAATGTTGACAAAATAGTCTTAGGTGGAGCACCTATACTCTATTGAAAGAAATAAAACATGGGAGTTAGTAGATTTACCTAAAGGTAAAGATTGCATAGGAGTTAAATGGGTCTATAAAACAAAATTTAATGTTGAAGGTCAAATTGTAAAACATAAAGCAAGATTACTTGTAAAAGGGTTTTCACAGCAGTATGGGATTGACTATAATGAAACTTTTGCTCTAGTTGCAAGGTTAGACACAATTAGAACTGTTCTAGCAGTTGCTGCACATAATAATTGGAATGTTTTTCAAATGGATGTAAAATCAGCTTTCTTAAATGGTTTTCTTGATGAAGAGATTTATGTTTTACAACCCCTTGGTTATGAAGTTCATGGTCATGAAAATAAGGTTTATAAATTAAAAAATGAACTTTATGGATTGAAACAGGCACCCAGGGCTTGGTATAGTAGAATTGATTCATATTTGATAAGTAATGGATTCAGAAGAAGCAATAGTAAGCCTACATTGTATATAAAGACTAATGATGAAGGTCAAATTTTGATTGTATGTTTGTATGTAGATGATTTGATTTTCAGTGGAAATTTTTCTATGGACATGTTTAAGTTAGATATAATGAAAGAGTTTGAAATGATAGATTTGGGCTTGATGAGATACTTTTTGGGTATTGAAGTTGTTCAAATAGATAAGGGAATTTTTATTTGTTAGTCCAAATATGCCAAGGATGTGTTAAGAAGATTTAAAATGTTGAATTGTAATCCTGCACCAACTCCAGTTCTCACAGGAACAAAGTTGAGCAAAGAGGATAAGGGGTCAAATGTTGATCCAATCAGATTTAAAAAACTTGTTGGTAGTTTAATGTATCTTACAACTACAAGGCCTGATATAATGTATGGTGTAAGTTTGATTTCAAGGTTCATGGATTCACCTTGGAATTTTGACTAGCAAGTTGGGAAGAGAATACTCAGATATGTTGCAGGAACAACAGGATATGAAATTCTATATTCCAAAACTAACAATTTTGATTTGATTGGTTATACTGATAGTGGTAGCATAGATGACAAGAAAAGTACATCAGGACATATATTTCATATTGGATTGGGAGTTGTTTTATGGGCATCAAAGAAACAACCTATAGTGACAATTTCTTTAGCCGAAGCAAAATATGTAGCCGCAACTGCTGTAGCATGTCAAGCAATTTGGATGCGTTGAATTTTGTCAGATTTGTTGCATAATCAAGATGAACCAACACCAATCCTTTGTGATAACAAGTCAACCATTGCATTGTCCAAAAATCATGTATTTCACAAAAGGAGCAAGCATATTGATATGAGGTACCATTTCATCAGAGAATTGGTCAACAATGGAGAAATCTATCTTAAATTTTGATTAGCTAGTAGACATTTTTACCAAGGAATTACCAAAGGATAGCTTTGAATATCTAAGACAAAATTTAGGAGTTTTTGATGGTCAAAATTAAGGGAGAGTGTTGGAAGAAAACTTCTAATTTCTCCTCTGTTGTTTCCATAATTTGTGGTTTCCAGCAGTTTCCCTATTTCTCTTAAAATCAGCCCAATCAATCTGCTGTATTGATTGCTCCATAATTTACTGTTCGGTTAGAAATTGCTATTTTCTTTACTGCTTTGTATCTATTTAAACCTATTTTCTTTACTGCTTTGTATCTATTTAAACCAGCTGCTGTAGCATTTTAGTGGTGAAAATAAATGAATAAAAGTTTGTTTTTCTGCTGTAGCATTCTGCTTTTTATTTTATTTGTGTCTTTGCTCTTTCTATCAGTTGGCTCTCATCGCCATGGAGCAGTTAAAAGCTGTTTTGTATTCAAGATTATATATTCTATATGCCTGGTGCTCAAACAATTCAGAGGTACAATCAAATTCTTCCATATCTACTTTGTCAGCGAGGGACACAATGAACAACAACAAACGACAACAGCTACAGCCCATGTTGCAGATTTAATTACACCCAATCATCAGAGCCTTCAATAGTTTCCTCTGAAAAGCAACAACTAAATTCTCTGCAGTCGAGTCAGTTTATTGAATGAATTGTCTTCTAATGAGAGAAGCCATGACCCCAAATTTGGATTTATAACTAAAAACAATGTGGATAATTTAGAGGACAGATAAGGTGGTGCAATTTAATAATCACCAAAAATAGAAGTGTTTTGGCTCTCGAACTTTAAATTGAGTTCAGATTTTAACCCTGGAGCTCTCCCATGGAGTATTTTATCTTTCCTTAGAGAGATTTTGCTCTTTCTTCTTGAAGATAAGCTCTGCCACAAGTTTGACCGTCGTTGATAAGCTACTGATATTGTAGACATCTGGTGATGGTTGTTATCATCAAAGAGATTGTATTGAATATTTCTTATTATAAAGAATATTAGGGGAGATGATCTAGTAGTTGGACATCCTAATTTCGCGTTTCTCAAAATTTTACATAGATATTTCAAATCACTCCCAATTTTTTACAGCAGCTTATTTGGAAAGTCTCCTGCTTACAATTAAGGTTTCAGGATCACATCATCAAATATGATGCCACATCAGCATGCTTTTTGTTAAGGTGTCCAAAAAAGGCTAAAAAAAAAAGTGAGACCAATAGATGTGCACTAAGTCATCTTTTATTAGTGTGCTGATGTGGCATCATATGATTTATTGTTTTTTAGATCTAAGAATACATTTCATTCAATTATAATTTATAGGTAGTCATCATCAACACTAATAACTTTAAAGTCACAACTATTGGTTCAATATTGTTAAAAATATTGAGCATTGAATCAACAAATGCTATAACAACTATTGGAACATGCTCAGGTATGAACTGGGCCCTCTCTCCTAATGATTTGGATAAACATAGTTTTTTTCTGATAAAAAATTCTGCACTTACAAATGTGTACCAAGATTTTTTGGTTATACATTTTATTTATATATTTTTAATCTCTCATATCAGACTAAATACTAAAAAGTACTGCTAGGTGCAATGACAAGGTTGAACAATGTATTCAAGGAGAAGAGATTATATTTTTTTGTTATTGTGTTTTAGAATAATATCTTTAAATATATAGTTTTAGATATATATTTTTATGTCTACATTAATGAATAATGATTAGATTTCAAAAATGTTGGTTTTAGAATAAAAAATTCAAGATTTGAAAATAAGGAATATGATTGCACTAATAATCTTGTCTAAAGACAATATCACAAGTATGATTTTGTCTGAGTAGACCTTACAATACATGAATTCAAAATTTGAAAACCAGGGAGCATGATTGTACTAGTATCTTTTTCCAAGTATAGAATTGCAGATTTTTGTTTAAGGTGAATAAACTATTGAGAATTGGGTCAGACAGATCCTCAACTGAACAATATAATATTATAGAACATATACGTTAAAATAGACAAATTATACATCCCTTCTTTCATATAATAAATTCCAGTGGCTTCTGAATTATTTCAGGTTAGTGGTGGTGAGTGAAAGTGGTGAATAAGTTACGTTATATTTCAGAAAACAGCAGCGAAACAAGACAAAAAAAACTACTTTTTATGTATTTTTCAGTAGCAATTTGCTGAAAGGAATGAATGATGATATGACTGAGAAGGTAGAAAATTATGGCACTGGCAACACAGAACATGGGCCTGCAATCGATGGCCGTATGACTGTATTTCTGCTGCTTTTTTTCTGATGCAGTCAAATTGCTTTGCAGATTGTATGTAATGAAAGAAAAAACTTTGGGCAAACTGTCAAAAAAAATTTGTGACGATTATGGAATATATATTTGGTCAGTGATACTTTCTTACGTCTAACTTTATCAGGATGTGAAGGGCAATGACGAAGAACAATCGTCATAAAAGTTTTGTTTGACAGGTAAGGTCGACCCACAAATATAATTGGTTGATCCTGAATGCACATCAATCAACTGACATGCTTTATTTTTTTCATTTGCTGGACTGATACAGACCATTGTGTCAACTCTAAGTAACGTAGAAAAATGTCAGAAAATCCTCTGCACAGATGCACTGGGACAAGATCTCTGGACATTCTTACCGTATATCTTGGGTTTCAACAAATTCATGATGAAACTGTAAGGCTAAATTTGCAAGGCATTATGTAGGTTCTGCTTTTGATATTAAAACCTTAGACTATTAAGTGCTTCCATTATTCTATGTCCTATTCAAAATATGGCAGAGAACTGGTTGAAGAGACCTTATAGAAGGTATATATAAAAATATAATATAGTAAAGCTGTGATGCATTAGATGAATTATTTGTGTCTGTATTTTATATTGCGAAGTTTATTATGATATTTGGGTCAAGTGTGCAGATATTTTAGTGGTTAAAAGATTTGTTCAAAGAGGATAAGGTTGGAAAACAATAGAGCTCATTATGAAGCTTCTTGGAAGTTGTTCAACAAGTGTGAACATTAGAATGATGAAGTCTGTCATCTCATAGACTATCTTTGACCTTCGTGATAATTAAAATTCTATTCTATTCTATTTTATCCAATTTTACATTCCATTTAAGATGGTTTGAATAGAGCCTTCATACCCATCTGATTGACCATTATTGTTGGTTGGATTCATTGAAAAAATTCTCAAATCAGTTTTAACAAATGTGAAAATTAGAATAATGAATCTGTCATCCCAAAAAATTATATTTACCTCATGAACATTAAGCTTTGTTCAAAAAGGATAAGGTTGGAAAAACAAGAGAGCTCATTATCAAGCTTCTTAGCAGTTGTTCAACAAGTGTGAACGTTAGAATGATGGAGTCTGTCATCCCATAGACTACCTTTGATGTTGAGGACATTAAAATTCTATTCTATTTTATTCTCTCCAGTTCTACATTCCATTTAAGACTGGTTGGAGAGAGCTTTCATACCCATTTGATTGACCATTATTATTGGTTGAATTCATCGAAAATAAATTCAAATCAATTTTAACAAATCTAAAAATTAGAATATGAAATCTGTTATCCCAAAAAATTGTATTTAACCTCATGAACATTAAAATTCTTCTCTTTCTATTCTATTTAATTCTACATTCTATAATTTAAGAGACCATCTTACCCATCTGATTGATCGCTGCTTTTGGTGGGATTCAACAGAGGTCAGGTCCTCTTTTGTGTGGTTAAATCTGCTCATCAAGGTCCACGTGCATACTGTAATTGTTGGTACAAAACTGAATAAGAGCATTAAAAAACTCCTGCCCCATATATTTCTGGTCGGTCATTCGAGTAGGCGTACAAAACTAAATGAGATACAAAACACCCACCCCATATATGACTGGTAGGACATTCTACTGTGAAGTACACTCTCGTTCAATGTGATGATTTATTGGGTTCGACTCAGTAGTCTTAAGACAATTATTAGGTATTGATATGAGCAAATACTTGACTTATATTTTATGAGCAAAATTTCAATTTTATTTTAGTTGTAAAATTTATAAGAAAGTTTGCATTATTTCAACGAAAAATATAAATGTAAATACATATAATTGAATGTTTGATAAGTGCAAATATTTTGTTTTGGTAATGAGTCATTATGAACATCGCATGATATTAATATGTCTAATCAGCTATTCAAATATACTTTCAAGTAATTTTTCTAGTAATCAAGGGGTTCAAGATAGTTAAAATAAATAGGTCATAAGTCTACAATGTTTATGAATTCAACAAATACTTCTTACTTATCAAAGAATTTTTGTACTTAATAATTTTTATTTATCATGTAATATGTACATGATAATAGTATGTTACAAAAATAATTGATTGCAATTAATACATCTAGAGTTAAATTTAAATATACATTTTTAAGAATATTTATTTGATAAGCACTCTACAAAAATGATATTATTTGTGCTCTATAATTATTATAGGTTATAGTTAATTTGGTAATACATATAAATTATAATTACACATAATATAATATTTAGCTACTATGATTGTCATCCAAGATCAAGAATGCCTAACATAAAGCACAAAGAAAAGTAATATGATAGAATAATTCTATATTATTCAAAGAATGCAAATAGTACAAGAGTCATGATTAGAGATTAGATTGCTCATATGGAAGCTACAAGTGAGTATATATAGGACACATCACTAAGAGATGTGTGCACAACCAATTTGTGGTCCATAAAAGAGACCTAATCACATGTGTGTAGTACAAATCTACAAAATATGGAAAGTACGAGTCACACAATACAAATACAATGCACCTAAGTAGATACTGCATAAGCAAGCTTATCATATCCTAGATGCATATAATGCAATAAAGTAATGAATAAAATATAAAAATAAAATAATACCCCAACACCCCCCATAAGTTTAAGTGTAGCTTAGGTGGGAAGGATATATGGAATGGATGGGTTACAACAAATGTGAGCCATGTTAGGTACCTATATATAAAAAATGACCCCCTTGAAAAGAAGAAAAATAGAAAACCTAAAAAAAAGCACTCCCCTAAGAGATGATGAAGCTAGCAAGACTTAGTGCCTTTGTTTAAAAGAACTAAGAGGTATAAAAATCCCATGCAAGGAAAAACTCCCCCTAGAAAAGAAAGAATAAAAGAGACCATGCAATCCCCTCAATATATAGTTTCTTGTGCTAATGGTTGATTCTTGAAGATGATCCAAGATTGCGAAACAACATTTCTTCCCTCAGGAAGAAATAAATTCAAAGGTGAATGTAGAAGATCTTCCCATTCCTAAAATGATACAAGTGAAGAATCTATGGAAGATGATCTCTAGAAGTTACTCAGATGTTGCCATGTTAGGAGTCCTAGGCTTAATTAAAAAAAAAGTGAATCCAAAACCATGTGGAAAGAAAAAAATATCACATGTCAAAGATGTGTATGATGCCTACATAAACAATTCAAGTTTCTCCAAGTTGCTATCAAATCATCACAAAATTTGATAAGATAAATTAGTTACCATAGAATATTTAGGTACAATAACCAAAATGACTAGTTATTACCCTAAGAGAGGATGAAGATAGCAAGACTTAGTACCTTCGTCTAAAATAATTGAGAGGTATAAAAAGCCCATGTGAGGAAAAACTGCCCCTAGAAAAGAAAGAATAAAAGAGATCATGCAATCCCCTCAATGTATAGTCTCTTGTGCTAATGGTTGTTTCTTGGCATTGATTGCTAAATATGATCTAGGATTATGAAACATTTCTTCCCTTAGGAAGAAAGAAATCCAAAGGTGAGTGTAGAAGATCTTCCCATTCCTAGGAAAGAAAATGGTCTCTAGAAGCTACTCAAATGTTACCATATTAGGACAAGCCAAAGCCACATGGAAAGAAAAAAGAAAACATGTCAAAGATGTGTATGATGCCTACATAAACAATTCAAGTTTCTCCAAACTGATGCCAAATCACAACAAAATTCAATAAGATAAGTTAGGTACCGCACAACATTTAGGTGCAATAACCAAATATAAGTGGTGCTCACATAGGTAAGTCAACTGAATTAATGAAAATTTGGCGCTCTTATAGAACGTGTGAACATGAATGATGGCTATGTCACATTTGTAGACTCAATGAGTATTTATAGAATTTGTACTCTAAAAGCATGAATAGATGGAGAAAGAACATGACGGTCTGAATGTACCCTCTTGACATCTAAAAGAGATAGTACAAATCCATATGAACTATCATCAAAGAGGAGATGAATATCCTTAATAGTATCCTCCAAATCTCTAAACTAAGATTGTGCTCATAATTGTGATATCTATTGATTACTCATCCCTAAAAGTCAATGAACATCTTGCAATACTGAATCTTTAGAAGTTGTTGGCACTCTAAAAAATCTTGCAAATTTCATGTTCCCTATTGTTACCTTTGTTCCCCTAGTTTGGTGAGAATTAATGTTCAAGTCTTAGATAGTGTGCGTATCTTTGAAATACCTTAGAGATCTTAAAGTTCCATTGCCGAAGTTCTAGGTCGTCTTTGCTATACATTCAACAACTGTGCACTAAGACTATGCCTATGTAGGGAACCTCCACTCTTGCATGAAGCCCCTGAACCTTGGACTTTATATCATTACATTATTCTTCCGAGCTTCATGACACATACTGCATTGGTCTCTTTGTTTACACTACATACTAATCTGCGATTAGGTATTGCAGGTTTAAAAAGTCTACTATTTCACAGCATGATTATCGACAATCTAGGTGATCGCTCAATTAAGAACCGGGTCACACCATAGATGGGCTGTCCCCAAGGAGGCTTGGGAACAACGAACTTGTATTTTTTGCAACAAAGGGACTGTCGAGACTGAATGGCACTTCATGATTGAGTGTGCTGCTTATGATGATATCCGTATCCAATATGAAGACATTTTGAAGGTGGATAATCTAAATGAACTTTTTAGGGAAGCTAGGCTCCTCAAGATTGCTAGCTTTCTGATCAAGATCTACAATAGAAGGGCTGACATGGAAAAGAACTTGAAAATGGTTAAAGTGCTTGGTCCCATAGACTGATGGTCTCGTGGACGTCATTAAAAACCATTCATTCATTCATTCAAATCTTATGAAGCCATATAAGTGTTACTATTGGTGGGCCGCAATTTAAAGAATCTTATATGGATTAGCCTAGTCATATGTACTAGGGGGCCGGGGCGATGCGACATTTTCATATTGTCGCGCACCAGCCTTTGTCCTTGCGCAATTTTGGTGGGGGCCCATTTCATCTGGATTGGTGCAACTCAATTCTTGCCACATGGAAAGCACCATGTGGAATATAGCTTTTCCTAAGAACCAATGATGTGCTAACAGTTGTCAAGATCCCAGCTATTTTTAAGCGCAATGCATATACATGAGGAATTGTCCCATGTGCCATGGTAGACCAATAAAGTGTTCGCGCCAAAGTTTTCTAGCCCCAGTAGAACCCTATCCATAAAGATTCAACCAGGGTGGTGGCACGATGCCTTTGATCATGGAAAGGTAATATACTCAACGACTAGTTTTTATCATCCTTCAAATAGGTTAAGCCACATGCCTCTTTTTGAGAAACTTTTGCTCGCTCATTCGATGAAAAAAGCTTCAATATAATCAAATCTAGAAACACACTAAACAATAATATGGATTGTGGAAACTTGCTATCATTAATTGATGAAAAGAGGTTCAACACAATCAAATAAAAAAACACACTAAACGACTTGTATTTGTTACCAAGTGAAATAAAAATAAATGAATTTGAATTATAATCACCATGTTTCCCTGCCTTAATCTTGCATTGAATTCATAGATTTTGGCAAGTAGTTCCAGGAAGCCATGAACCAGAGCCATCAAATATGCAATTTCTCCATAAATTGGTTGTTGTTTGCTAATCTTTTCAAGTAGTTGTTAGGATATAATGTGGGTGAATGTTTCCCTTTTGGATGTGCTCTTTTTTAATTTTAAATTGAATGTGCATTGTTAAATTTTTTTGGTGCAGCAAATTATTTTGTGGGTAATTTTCAAACCTTAATTGAGCTCTTAAATCAAAACCCTAACGAGATAGGTTTTTTATGTAGTTTTGTCATATCTTCCAAGAAAAAAAAAATCTTTAATATCTAACTGAATTGTTTCCTTAGATGATGAAATCTTTCAAAAGAGCCACGGGTAGAGGGGTTTTGACTAGTTTGCTAGAGGATTACAAAATTAAAATCTAGGATCTTGTTACTTTCAAAAGTGGGGGTGAATTATTTAATGCCTTCTTGAAAAAAAACACGTGACTGAATTTTTCTCTATAATGCATGGTGATTCAATTTAGGGAAGGTAGTACTAGTCCCCAATTACTTTGGTAGCCCTAAATTAGTCAAGTAAATGACTAGGATGTACATCTCTAAGAACCATATTGTATATGGTGCTAAAGGTGGTAAACTATTCACAATTTGCAATGCATTGTTTCAATGGGACTTCCTCCTGAACTCTAAGGCTAGGGTTCCACTGGATATGAAGAAGATGGTTTGGAATATAACAAGCTCATACTCGCTTATTGATGCAGGAGCATCCAGGGTGTAAGAGCAATCTTGCATCACCCAAAAAAAGTGTTGTTTCTTTTCAATAAGGGCTAAATTTGGTCGGGTTACTATTTACATGGTTGGATACAAAATCTTACACAAACCTCTAGAATGGTGAATTGAAGCTAATGGTGAAGAAATCACTTCAATATCATTTGTCATTTGTGAGAAAAAAATTTCAATTTCCAAAAATCCTGTTAAAATATTCAAAGTCAAATATGAGGCACTTAGAGGCTCCAAATGGGCCCGAAAACTAGCAGAAAACCAAAGTAATGTATCTATTGCCAAGTGCCTTCTCGAGAGCTTTCTAAAAAGGTATTATAATTGAAAATCCAATGATCAAATCGAAAGTTATGACCTCGTGAAGTTGCACTACCAAATTGAGTAAATTTTCAAAATATCTTCTTATGGGGGTTACACCTTCCAAAAGATTTTGAGGCGGTTACACATTCTAGATAAAGGATGCAAATGGGGTTACATAGGGGAGGGCAGAGCAGAGTAGATGGTGGCTTTGATTTGTAGATTTGTAAATTTATGTAAGATTTCAGAAAACCCATGTGATGTCAGTTGTAATGTTGTAATTTCATTTTCATTTTAGTGATAATAGAAATTTTTTGCTTCCTTCTTGTATTTTGTTCAAGTGTAATTCTTTGTTGTTGTTGCGAGTTTCAAATTGTAAGGGGGGTACCCTTCATCACTTATAGGGAAACATGGTTACCAATTTATAGAGGCAGGGTCAAGGAGGAAAATTGGAGTCAATTCTTGATTATGAATTAAGTCCTTGGTTATGTAGTGTTTTACTAGCTACTTCCAAGATACATATCAATGCATATGTCGAGTCACAAGGGTTTATGTACACCCCATGATTTCTAAGAGAGCATTAGTCCTTGCCTCAAATACTCAAATCATACATGTGAATACATTGTATGATTACACAAGATTCCTAGCAAGACATTTATATGAAGTTTTGGAAAATATAAAGAAGCACTATCAAAGTCACAAATATTTTATGTGGTATTCATTATTATGCTGCATATATTGTATGTATTAGTTGGAACATAGGAAAATCGAGGTTGATGCATAAATGACTTCTTCAAGAGCACATAGTGGGATACTCAAGCCTATGCAATTATGGACTCCTCACCTAGATAGGCACAATTCAAATACTCATTATAATATCTTTGAAGATTTCTTTGTCATTCATGTGTTTAAGAGACTAGGTTTTGACAAACTGAGTTTCCTCTAGGATATCCTTTCGAGTTCATAGGCCTCTAGATAATAGGAAAAATCCAACTAAAAAACATAACTATAGGGACTAGTTCCTGCGTGAGAGATATGTTATTACTAGAGTTTTAGGTTCTAGCCTCATGCCTCACAAGTTGTCAATTTGAGTGTCATCAAGGATTGCATATTTGGAGGAAGTTTAGAAAATGAACAATTAATTTGAATATTTTAGAAGTCGTATGAGAAGAGGAATTCTCCCTTCTTAGGCCAAATTCTTAGAATTCACTTGCTAGGTAAGGAGGGATATGGTAGAATTTTAGATATAATATACAAATATAATATGGACTATGTAGAATTAAGAGCATATGGTCCTAAGGGTTTCATCAACATGATGAGAAGGCAAGTTGGCTTCATAGGATATAAGCATCAATATGATGAGCGTGAGGCCCTTATCAAAAGTTGCAAGAATATAATGGAGAAGGATTTAAGAACAAAGAGATGGTATATAACAAAATTGGATGGAGCAAGAAAAAATAAAAAATGATCCTAGTTTTCAATGTTTTTATGTAGATATTTGAGACCCTATCGAAAGGATAAGGATCTTATTTGAGAGACACCTTGAGTTTTATGCCTCGAAGGGACAAGCCAATTTATATCCCAACACCCTCTATGGCTGAGTTGAACAAAGTGAAACTTTTGAATCTAGATAATTAAAAGGTAAGGGGCTACTAATTGAAGGAGCTTTTGACATATTGCAAGAAGTTGAGAAGATTTTATAGTGAAACATAGGAGTTTGATAAAGTTGACCATATGGGAGGTGAAATAATAAAATCCTTCAAATACTAATGTGTACAAAGATTTTGGCATCACAAGGCTCTCTAACACTTCTAGGGTTTTCACCTAAAAGGAGAGAGGTATGCAAAAATGGGCAATGCCTACACTCAAAATCAATGCAAGTATGAATGAAATATGCCTAAATGTAATATCTAAATGCAATAAACTAATAAAAGATGTTGGTTATTAATGTAAAACTTAAGAAATCTAAGTTGTTTGAAAACACATTGTGATATGCAAAAGGACCTAGAAATGAAGGTAAATTGTAACAACTAATGAAATTGAAGGTGTGCAAATGGAATCTGAAAAAAGAATGGAATGAAGGTCAGAAATCCTGAAAAACCTAATGCAGAAGCCAATTGAGACACTTGTGCCAATCTGGGCGGCTTAGTCCTAGATCTAGGAAAACTGCACCGAAGCCTATTTTAACCAAATGGGTATCTAGAACTACATAAAACTCTAAAAAGTAGGTTAAGTGGGACTAAGTCGCCATTGTTGGTGACTTAGTACACTTTTGAATTTCTAAAAATTTGAAAGTGGAAACGGAAGCCCCTAGTCTGCACTTCGGTTCCTGATAGGTGTCCAGTTTTGAAACTCTAATTTTCAGCTTTGTCAATGATTTTTTGTTGATATTTTGGCTTATTCAACAAGGAGATATATTCAACAACCTTGTAAACTATTCTTCAATGATTTCCACCCTTCAAGACATCTAAATCTACAAACACACAAGGAGAGAAGGATAAATGTTGGATGTTAGGGCATGGGGGTTTGCCTTGGTCAAACCCCTTTTTAGGTAATTAAACCAAAATGAAGAAATAATGTAATGAAGCATGAAATAATGGAATTAGTACCTTGCCATGATGATTGATCTTGATTTTCTGCAGCAAAAGATGAAGAATCTGCCCTTGAATGTCCTTGAAAGCTATCTTGATGACTTAGAATGTTAAAACCCTAACTTGCTTGACTTGAGGTGGAAGATAACTGATGAATAAGATGAATGAGTTATGAATTACGGTTTAGAAGCTTGTATTTTTAGGAAATCCACCTAATTTTCCTGTTAATTTGATCCCCAAGGCTGACATGAAGGAAAAATAAACTTAAATTCCATTTTTTCTTGCTCGAGCCTCGAAAATAGCCCAAATGGGACTAAGTCACCAAGTTGGGGCGACTTAGTCCCACTTGGATGGGACTAATTCACCTAGATGGGCGACTTGGTCCCACAAGGGCTCTTTTACTAGTTGGATTGTCGAGGAGTGAAGAAATCAGGCTTCTAGGTTGTTCTAGTCAGTTCTTTAATCAAATTAAGCCTTGGGATGCACAATATGGGGCAATATGGGCCTATTAATGATGATGTAAAGGGTAATTAGGGCTAGGGACACAAATTTCAATGCGAAAGTGTGATTAAATACACTTTGCAACACTAAAATGAGGTCCACCTAGCCTAGAAAGACACAACATCCAATGTGAATGTGTAAAACACATTACAACACCAGATTAAGATTAGGTTTAATTTACAAGCCTTCTAGATTAATGTGAGAATGCCATTAAATAAATTTTATATCATTGAATTAGGGGAAAGATAGGTCCATTAATCTAGAAAAGTATGAAATTCTTTTACAACACCTTTACAAGACATCATTAAATGCATTTTATTCAGTTTGCAAGGGTCCAAGACCTAGAGTGGATGTGTAAAAAACCTCACAACACTAAATCAAGGCCACATTAAGTCCAATTTATCATTAATTATTCCCATATCAAGCAAGATATACACTTTTTGGCGACACATTAAGCCCCCACTTTAGTGAGAGATGAACTTGCTTCAAACTCACACTAAAGTAGACATTCAAGAAGAGTCCAATCATACCAATGTGGATGACAAAGAATGAAAAATATCAAGGCATCAGTCAAGCCCCCAGGATTCAAGATCCTAAGTCATACCAACATAAGCAAAAAAGGACACACACAAGGTGAATAATTTGCAGCAAGACAAGATACATGATCATACAATGGCAAGAACTAAAAGGAAGAGAAAAGCGAAAATAAAAAGGTGGATCAAGCTTCGACTATTTGTCCAACACGTTGTGGATCAGATTTGAGCTATTTGTTCAAAAATGCATACTCACTCTAAGGCAACAGAACTCATGGTTGTCCACTGAGTGAGAAGTACTAAGAGGTGAGACACATATGACCGATATGTGCTCACACACATGCAAATTCCTATGGGGAAAATCATGCCTTGAAATGAGCTTCCCGCTCAAACCATACCAAAGTTATACCTCTTGATAACTTTGATAAGGTGCCACACAAAAATGGTTTTTGAGCTCTATGAGATAAGCAAAACTTCATATGCTTGAAACTCATAGACATTGTAAATGCAAGGTAGTGTCGGGAATGTTCATAGGTATTTTTCTTAGTTTGTGCAAGGTGTCATCTTAGGGAACATTGTGCCTAATGTTTCCAAGAGAGGACGTGTCAAAGAAGTATCATGCTCTTGGAGGGAATCAAGCCCAATGACACCACCAAGAAAATGACGCATCACAAGAAGAAAGAAATCACACAATGAAACATGATGAGTGTCGATGTATGCCCCCACTTTAAAGCGGTTGCTAACACCATTACTGTGAGAAATTGCTTTAAAGTAGAAGAAGATATGAGAGCTTATTCAAAAAGCCCTATGCCTTGAGTCATATGTTTCCGATAAAATACGTCATGAAAAAGGTAGTATGTCATGTGCAAGCCAACTGAAGGCATGTCGTCCACATCCCAAGCTTACTCTTATTTGTCCATGAAAAGTTAACGGATAGCCAAAAAGAGGCAACAACAGGTGACATACAAGGACAAGGCTATCAAACCCCTTGCCCCTACTTAGTGTAGGACAAGAGTGAGCCGAAATGATTGATGAGATGCATGCTAGAGTGAAAATTAGTATCAATTAGAGGAATTAGGTTCCCCCACATAAGGAAGAACACCAAACTCCTTAAGATGTTGGATTTTACTTCTCAAAGCTTTACATTCATTAGTCAAATGACCGTGGACTTTGTGATAGGCACAAAATGAAATCTTGTAATAGAATTTCTTTCGAGTTCTTGGAGGAAGGGATATCAAATGATCTTGGAGGAGTCTCGAGAAGATACCCTCTTGATCAATGGTAGAAGATGTTCCTTTATTATGTGACAAATATATCTCTTGCTTAGAGGTCATACTTATGCAAGACTGTTTAGATTGTGAGATTTTGTTCACTCCTTTGTAGGAGGGTGTAAAATCTAACGAATTCAAGTCATTAGTGTTTTGCAAGATGACATTAATGTTAAGCAAAAAATTATTTGTTTGTTTCATTTCTTGGAAAGGATAATTGTCAAGACCACTAGTGTCTATTAGTTCAGGATGCTTTACAGTTAAAGTTGGCTTAGAGGAGTCTTGTGTGATAGTGTTGATGTTGATTGAAGGCTTGGTGATTTCTATCAAAGAACAATAACCAAGACCATGAGTTGTTTCTTGTGTGTTAGGATCGACGGGGACACAGATACCTTGTTCATAAGCACCACATCCTTTTCCACTATATCCAAGTTGTTTCATAAGCTCATAACCTTTTCCATAAAGCTTTTTCATTGCTTTTGAATTGGGTGGTTGTTCATTGTTAAGGTCATCAAAGTTTGTTGTGTAATTTGTTGTCTTGTTTTCTAAAGTGGTTGAGGTGGATGCTTTGGAAGGGTCATCTAAGTTTTGTGTTGACATTATTTCTTTTTCGAGTTCACCAAAATGTGTACAAAGATTTTGGCACCACAAGGCTCTCTAATACTTCTAGGGTTTTTCACCTAAAAGGAGAGAGGTAGGCCAAAATAGGCAATGTCTACACTCAAAATCAATGCAAGTATGAATGAAATATGCCTAAATGCAATGTCTAAATGTAATAAACTGATAAAAGATGTTGATTATTAATGTAAAACTTAAGAAATGCAAGTTGTTTGAAAATACATTGTGATATGCAAAAGGACCTAGAAATGAAGGTAAATTGTAACAAAAACTGATGAAACTGAAGGTGTGCACCTAGAAGCTGAAAAGGATGGAATGAAGGTCTGGAATCCTGAAAAACCTGATGCAGAAGTCAACTGGGACACTTGTGCCAATCTGGGCACGACTTAGTCCCAGATCTGGGAAAATTGCACCAAAGCCCATTTCAGCCAAATGCGTATCCAGAACTACAGAAAACTCTGAAAAATAGGTTCAGTGGGACTAAGTCACCACCGTTGGTGACTTAGTCCACTTTTGAGTTTCTAAAAATATGAAAGTGGAAATGGAAGCCCTTGGTCTGCACTTCGGTTCTTGATAGGTGTCCGGTTCTGAAACTCTAATTTACGACTTTGTCAATGACTTTTTGTTGATATTTTGGCTTATTCAACAAGGAGATGTCTTCAACAACCTTGTAAACTATTCTTCAATTATTTCCACCCTTCAAGACATCTAAATCTACAAACACACAAGGAGAGAAGGATAAATGTTGGATGTTAGGGCATGGGGGTTTGCCTTGGTCAAACCCCTTTTTAGGTAATTAAACCGAAATGAAGAAATATGAAGCATGAAATAATGGAATTAGTACCTTGCCATGATGATTGATCTTGATTTTCTGTAGCAAAAGATGAAGAATCTGCCCTTGAATGTCCTTGAAAGCTATCTTGATGACTTAGAATGTTAAAACCCTAACTTGCTTGACTTGAGGTGGAAGATAACTGATGAATAAGATGAATGAGTTATGAATTACGGTTTAGAAGCTTGTATTTTTAGGAAATCCACCTAATTTTCCCGTTAATTTGATCCCCAAGGCTGACATGAAGGAAAAATAAACTTAAATTCCAATTTTTCTTGCCATGAACCTCGAAAATAGCCCAAATGGGACTAAGTCACCAAGTTGGGAAACTTAGTCCCACTTGGATGGGACTAATTCACCTAGATGGGCGACTTGGTCCCACATGGGCTCTTTTGCCAGTTGGATTGTCGAGTGAAGAAATTAGGCTTCTAGGTTGTTCTAGTTGGTTCTTTGATCAAATTAAGCCTTGGGATGCACAATATGGGGCAATAGGGGCCTATTAATGATGATGTAAAGGGTAATTAGGGCTAGGGACACAAAGTTCAATGCAAAAGTGCGATTAAATACACTTTACAACACTAAAATGAGGTCCACATAGCCTAGAAAGGCACAACATCCAATGTGAATGTGTAAAACACATTACAACACCAAATTAGGATTAGGTTTAATTTACAAGCCTTCTAGATTAATGTGAGAATTCCATTAAATACATTTTATATCATCGAATTAGGGGAAATATAGGTACATTAGTCTAGAAAAGTGAGTCTTTTACAACACCTTTACAAGACATTGTTAAATGCATTTTATTTAGTTTGTAAGGGTCCAAGACCTAGAGTGGATGTGTAAAACACCTCACAACACTAAATCAAGGCCTCATTAAGTCCAATTTATCGTTAATTATTCCTATATCAAGCAAGATATATACTTTTTGGCGAGACAACTCAAAGCACACTTGGAAACTTTAGGTTGTTGTTCCTTATGCTATCACAATATTGGGAGATCTTGATAGTGATTAAATTATGAATGATGTAAGAACCAAGGTGTGTGAGAAATTTATGTCAGATGACCAATACATTATAATAGAGGAATTCAAAAAAAATATTCTCAAATTGAAAACTCATGTTAGGAATACATTTTAATTGTTAGGCAAGAATTCACCAAGGCCTTCGACCATGACCTTGATTTAGCAGATGATGTTTCAATATTTGAGGTGAAAATTTATAGCGTTTACATCTAAACATGTCAATAGGTTAGCAAGAGAGACCATTTTTTTGATACTAAGATGGGACATTGCTTCAACATTAGCATTTGATAATTTGAGAAGCTATATTGAAAGTGGGGATGGTTTTCAAGATATAGAACAATCTAGAAATTTTTATTTATCTTCAAAATATTTCCCCTACCAAGAAACCTCATCATTATAGGACATTATTATAGAACATGTAAGCCCCAAATATTTGATTACCCTTAGGGATTAATTGATCCATTGACTGTTAAGACAATATTAGATACACTAACACTTGAAGTTGCATCTTTTATGGTTCATATTGATCAATATAATGAAGTTGTAACAAGAAAATTATAAGTAGATTATAATACATTGCTTTAAGATGTCATAAGGTTCAACAAGGAATTGGGAAAAGAAAAGGCCAAGTCTAAAAAATACTTGTAGAAGATCAAGTCCTTAAGTGCAAGAACAACCGTACCTCAAGAAAAATTCCCCCATGAAGGTTACTCATCTCAAGGAGATATCCATATGTTAATGGAAAAAATAAATATATTCAAGAAGAAAAGTAGTGGGACCTTTAAGCTAGATAAGAGGTTGAAAAGATTATCAAGGGAATTCTCAACCAAAGTGTCTAACCTGGCAAGGTTAGTTGAATACCTTTGGGAATAACTAGCTTGAGGAAAGCTACTCATTGCACACACAATGTGAGCCCAAAATTATTATAAATGAATATTAAATAGATCCTAAGGATGATGATAATAAATATCATTCACAAAAAAATACCAAATATGATTTGAGAAGCTCAAGAAAATTTTTTCAATTATCTTTGAAGCATCTAAATTTTTGAGTGATGTTTCTAACTTTTTGAATAAGTTGCAGAAATTTTTGAAAGATAAAGAGGGAGAATATTGAGAATGGGTCAATTAGGGCATTCCTAATGTTATAGATCCTAAGGGGCAGATAAAGAAATTAAATCTATAAAAGGATGATTTTGGGGTTTGATACCTTTGAGGATTAATCCATTCTACAAGGGGATAACATTGATCCTATTTAAGTTAGTTGTCAAATTGACAAGGCCTTGGAGCTAGAAAATAAGATGAAAAGTTTCATTAAAGAGGTGAAGATAGCTCTAGATGCCAAATATGCCCACCAATATAAATAAAATTAAGGGTAAATGCATGGAAATGGGGGACCAAAGTGGCTAACTTTTTTGAAACCAATAAAAAATTATCTTGATAGAGAAATTGAAGATAGTCATGCTCAAAATCTGAAGATGAAGAATAGGTTTCTTAGTGCTCATAAGATCTAGTTTCTAAACTACTATTTTTTGGTAAAAATCACAGAGATTAAGAGATTAAAATGGGGGGAGCACACAAAGTGCTCCTATTTGTGTTAGAAAAATATAACATAGTGTTCAATGTGTTTCTCTAATTTTTTAAAAGTATTTTAGAAATCACTTCATTGGAAAATTAACTAACATCACGTAGTTTATGCCTATTTTTTTTGCTAATTTTAATAAATATATGATTTTTCAATAATTTTCAAAGTGGACACATCCTAAAAAATGAAAAGTTGAGCATGCTCCCCTATTGTTTTTAAAAACTAATTGAAATCCATTTTTTTAATGTGTATAAAATAGAGTTTATAATTTAGAAATGTAATTTACTTTCAAATTTAGATAAATGGATAAAAAATGACACCAAAAATACTATACATAGGTTTTTAACAAAAAAAAAGAGATTAGCAAAAGAAATTTGTATTCAAGGGGTAAACGCTTTTGACCGGAGCTATGAATCGGAATACAACCATTCAACAATACCGCCCCAATGGGGTTTGAACCTTGGTGGCAAGAACAACAATGCCACCATTAAACCAACACACCATGCCAATACCAACAATTAGTAAAAGAAATTGAAGATCAAAACCTTAATGTATTTAAAATGTAAAAAAAAAAGTTACATGGTTAGAAAGGTAAGAGATAGATTAGTGTTATTGTGGTATTTTTTAGATCAACATAAAAAAGTTTACAAACCTTTAATGGAGAGCATGATTGCATTTATTCATTTTCTATACTTCATAAAAAATATGTCTTTGGATGTTGACATGCAAGTCCAACCATTTTGGTAGGATTCCCAAGGAAAATCCAATCCTCGGGATTGGTACTTTCCAAAGCAAGTTATAATGCACTAGCGTTATACAATACTCACATTGTGTGACACATAAAAGAAATAAAACATGTTAACAAAACATTAGTGTTATAACATGCTCACATTTTTTGAGACTTTTTTTTGCTAAATTATGGATAGCACAATAGGAGTATGTTAAAAGTGCCCATGCTATATGCTATTTGGATGAAAAAGTGGTTTTGGCCACTTTTTGTTTCCCCATCTTTGTGTACACACCCTTGAAACCATTTTAGAAGTAGAATGACCAATTGATGAGGGATTAAATGAATAGATAGATAAGTTTGCAAAATAATATTAATTATTCATTTTATGGCCTTTCATACCCATGAGTTATATATCTACATAAGCAATGGTATGTTGTATATTGTCATAACTTAAAGATAATAAATGGATTTTTTTTTGAAATTTTGGTGATAGATTCATTCTTAAATATTGAGCTTTATTTGTTTTATGATCAAGGATCATTTTGAAATCAAATGCAATCATGACATGTGATTGTATATATAGATATTATTAGAAATGTTCTCTTCCCAAGGTGATGTTAATCTTGACAAATGTTCAAATATATATGGAAGAGAGACTTTTGCATTTAACACAAAGTTTTATCTCTATAAGAAGTCTTAAGATATATGTTGATGATATGAAATGGGAGGGTGTGGGAAGAAAATTGAATGATATGCTTGCTATATTTAGGTCTCTTTCTTTTCTAAATATTTTGTCTTATTTGGTGGTACAAATTATTTCATTTTATTATATATCTCTAAATTCATTCCACAAGGTGAGTTTCCATAGCTAAGGCCCAAGATTTTAACCCATCCAAACCTTGAAATATGTTGTCAAGAAGGAGAATTTTTCTTTGTATGGACACATAAAAGATGTAGATAGATGACTATTTAATGACCTTCTCAGTTGCTAATCCTAAAGGATAGTTGTTCATAAGTACTAATCACTCATCCACTTTGATAATGCTTTCAAAAGCATATATTGTCTTTCACTGAAGTAGGATGGATATAGTTCTACTATTTTAAGGGTGGTATTCTAATATGCTTGGAATCTTATTCCTTCTAGAGGATCAAAGTTTAATTAGGAGATAAGGAGATAAATATTGAGCAATCTTCTATTATTGCATTTCAGTAGTCTTAAGTTGATTCTCTTTTAATATACTAGCTCTTGAATGTTGAGGAAGCTAGGCCACATGAGCACTTTTGGAAGTGCTAACTTCCTTTTTGACTCAAGATTGTAAGAGGGAATGATAAATTTAAATAATCAATGAGACAATCCTTGTGTTTTCTTATAAATGGGAAGTTTTTTCTTTGTGAATTGATTGTGATAAAAGCAACAAAGGTGTAGGAGAATTGATTTAAGTTTAAAAGGATTTTGGGCTTGCATTATACATTTATTTGCACAAGATTTTCATCTTTATTTTTTAAAGTTTAGTGTAATGCATTCTTTATTTTGAAATATTAAGCTTTCTCCATTGTGTCATTCATTTCTTTATGAAATACCATTTTCTATGGCATACATTTGCTACACTCTCATTAGAATTATGACTATTTGGTATTTACAAGATATTGGAAAAATTCATATTAAATGCTTCTTTTAATAGGAAAACTATCATATCTAACATATGGAGTAAAGGGTAAACATAATGGATCATAAGTAGAGTTTGATAAATTTATATTGATAACCTAAGTCTTGCAAGACAAGGATGAGCATATTAGGCTACCTAGAATAAATAATAAGCATGAATTATTCTTTTATCTTTAGATTTGATACATAACTTTGTGCATGTGATATAAGGTAGAGATCACAATATATTTTTGGTGCAAATATTTGGTTTAGATGACTTTTATAATTTAAGGATTCATTATGAATACAAGGAAACAATAACATCAATAGTATTTTTTATATTTATTTATTTCTACTTATAATTGTATGGATCTAGATTTCCACATTCTTAAATCCTTTCACCTACTAATATCCAACATGATTCAAGTTAATGATAGAAATTCAATCTAAAATTGTGTCATAAATGTTTGGTTTAATTAGTATACAGCCTTAGGAGAATTGATTCAAGTAATTTAAATACGTATTTTCTTTTGAATGTAGCTTGTTCTTGTTTTATCTTGTAAAAATTTGTAAGGGAATTCCCCCTGATCCTTATAGAGCTCAAAGAAAAATTATAGATTTCAAACAAGAAAAAAATAGAAATGTTGTTGTTGTTGAGGACTTAAATTCAAGAAAATTTGTAGTCTTAGATTGTGTGGAAGTAAATGATTTGTGTTTTTTTGGAAAGTGATAAACACTTGTAAAGATCATCTAAATTTGAACTCCAATTGAATATAAACAAATTTTATGAATAATATTTTAAAATAATTTAGAGTGTTTGTGGATATTTACATTAGAATTACATAATTGAGTGTGGTCTCTATGAAGTTATTATAAGGTTATGTGAATTTTTAATATTTAAGTGCACCATTTGAGAAACAATAATGGATATCTCATTATTGATTTGACATTGTATTCTCCTTTTCCAACTATGATTTCTTTATAATTATTTTCCACTAATGATTTATTAGGCAAAATTTTCTCTCAATTTATTTGGTGGTGACTTTATAAAAGAACCTAAAATATAAACTAATGTGGAAGGAATAAGATATGTGATTAGAAACCATCTTAATGTAGAATTGGTTCCTCAAATGAAAATAAAAGGAAACACATGATGGAGAGTTAGATATATAGGTATTCCTCTTGAACCTCATGAAAATAATTGAGAATTAAGAACATCTTTTATAGCTAACAAACCCCTTGAAAATTGTTGAGTCTAATAGATCTAGTGCAAATAATGACGCCCATGGTTCCCATTTCTAAAGGTTAGTGTGGGAAACCAAAAGGGTAATGGAAGAGAATTCTATAGACATTTTAGAATATAGAACCTAGCATAATACTATTCTTGGATCCTCTAGACCATATTATAGACCAATAACCCTAATTATTAGATATAACCTTGAGATCAAAATCTTGAAAACCATGGATATAGGATAGTTATTGAGGAATAAGGGATATATGAGATAGAGGTAGAGTATTAAGATTTTCCACTTGAAGTAGAGGGAAAGAAACATCTCCCATTTGACCATGAAATTGAGTAACAAGTGGTCAAATTCTATGCCACCATTGCTAGGCTTAGATCCATTAGAAGAGCCTAGGATATATTACATCACCAAATTCTTGATCAAAGAAACCTAGGCTATACAATAAGAGACATGGGAAATCATATAGCTAAAATAGAGATACCTAGAGTCCCTCAAAATAATACAAGACATACTAATTTGAGGTACCCCTTGGCTTTAGATTGGTATAGGGAAATTAATTTTGAAGGTATTGCTAGATATATTAATCCTAAACCTAATGAGGTAAGGGGTAGACTCCCTTAATTTCAAGGGAATAATATCATCTCTAGATAGGAACATATGATAGATTTCACCAAGCTCATAGATTATTAATACTATTGATAAAGATGTTATGATAAAGCTCTTTGTACAACTATTGTATGGCAATGTTAGGGAATGGTATAAAATCCTCCTACCTCATTGAATTCTCACCTATAAAATCTGAAATATATTTTCAAAGAGTAATATGGGAATTCTATTGACCCAAAATTCATAATAAATGAATTTACAAACATTATAAATGGATCAAATCTAACTATATGTCCAATTTCAATAATAAGTTTATGAGGTTAATTAGGTAAGAAACCTTAAGTAGACAAAGCCTAATGAATCAATGTACATGGTTATAGACAACAACACATATGAATCCAAGATGGGGTACTTTCTTAGTAATAGAAATCCCCAATTTGAGAGAAGCTTATAAAGTGGCTAGGAATATTGTGAGTAAAAAAGAGCATCTGGAAAGGTACCTAAGAGAGGATTGCAATTGGTAGTTAAGGATGCATTAGCCTAACAAGATTGCACATAGCAAGCAACCTAATTCTAAGGATAAAGTAGATCAATTTTACAAGCCCTGAGGGAATTAAGCTATAAAGTTTCTAAGAATGAGAAGGGTATTTCTCCTAAATAGAAAATTTTCTAGATACAAGAAAGGCCAATGAAGTTTTTCGAAAATCCTTATAATATTGAGAGGAGATATGATAATCGTATGTTTGGTATAAATAAAATAAACCGAAGGAATCTAGATCCCATAATATTTAACAAAGAAGCACTTGACCCATTGACAAGGTTAAATGTGAATTATATTAAGGATGATTCTTGGTGTGAGGCATGTGGTTTCCCCCATAATTCTTCCTATTGTGCTATCACCTTGGCTCTATTAGGAGAAGAAACTAAATATGAATAATTTATTGAAGAAGGATCATATTTGGGAGGTCAAAGGAGCAAAGAGGTTAACATTGTTATACACACATAATTTCCTAGGGGACCAAGCATATTCACCAAATGAGGATGGGTATGAGATTATGATCATAGAAGGATAGTGGAAACATACCACCATCAACAAATCTTATCTATTAATAAAGAGGAATACCCACATGTAAACAATCTTAAATTCTCTAAATTGAGGAAAATATTGCAAAATAATAATAGAGTAGGTAGACCTATTAATGAGGAAATCAAGGCTCTTACTATTATAGCCATCACTCAATTCAAGAACGAATATAACATGAGAAACAAAATTGGAAAAAAGGGTTAAGAAGGAAATGAGAAAGTTGGTGGATTGTTTTTGATAGAACATGACCAAAAGAAATTGATTGCATTCACACAAGAACTTGGAATACTTGAGAGTAAGACTTGCCTTTTGTCCTAGAGTCATATGAGAATTACAAGAAACTTGTACCCTCTATTAAGCCCATTATTTTTCCTAATCATCAAGTTGATCACCCAAAAAATAAATTAAAAAACCCAAGATAAGAGATGGCTAAGAAATAGGAACCTAAGAGCTCCCCTAATCTTGAAGCTATCCCAAAGTTATTATTATTTGATTTTATAACTAATATTCTAGATGCTAGTGTAGTCACCACTCCCTTAAATACACGTATACCAAAGTATATTTCATTTGACATGGCTCAAAAACTCAACTAGATTAGGAGTCAAATCTCAAGTAGCAAAAGCAATGAGAATACAATAACATAGGTATAGAGATTTATCATATCTTGGAAAGATACCCATACATATTTATCAACCTAAGCATAATTCTAATATCATATTTATACACATAAAAATTAACTAGCAGCCTTATCTTTTGAATCAAATGCAATTTTAATCTAGAGGTTTACTTAGGGACCATAGTGACAAAGAATCTATCTAGTATTAAACCTTTTTGTGTCATTATTAATTGATGGATAACTAGTCCTTAATTGAATGACTGACTTAAGGATTTTATTAGTATCATGTCACTAGATATCATGAACCAACTAGGAATGAAAAATTTGAAGGCATTTGGCAAGTATTTTACTATGGATTCGTGAGAGATACTTATTATTGGAGTGATGAAAGGAGTTGAATTTGATCTTTTCTAATTTCCTTGGAAAGAAATATATTATGGATAGTATAACAGTGGATTTCCCACCCAAGGGGGGAGTGTTTTTGTCATGAAACTAGTTTTCCGCCATTTGGGGGAGTATCTACATGGATTCTTCATATGCCACTATCCCCATTGGAGGGAAATAAGTTAGATTGATGGGTGACAAGAAAATGTTGCATATAACAAAGGATCCTACAAATAGGGATAATGAAATATCTTATTTGGATAAGATATTGGACTATTTATGGGTGATTATGATTTGGAATGGAATTGAATAGACTCTAACATAATGCCAAAAATGTAAGATCTGATTCTAATGGTATTTATAATTTTTTAAATGATGGTTCTTGTCCTAAGGAGTGGTATGGCATAGGGTTATCCTCATGTCACTAGATTGGAAGGGATTTAGATTTCCTTTTAAGTTGAGATTTAATTATATAAAAAATACATCCAAATGTGAAACTTTAATTCTTAGCATGAACATTACCTTTAGAAATTATATCAAGAATCAAAGTTTTTATGGTGAATTTGAATTGGTTGTGCTTCAAGTAAAATTAACATATGCAACAAAAATAAAAGTTTGAGGCAATATAGATTTTTTTTGAAATAATATTAAATTGTTCAATGTATTTGGGATTGAATGGATAGATTTAGAGGAAAGAACACCATAGTAGATGCACTAGCTTCCTTATTAGTAAAGTTGATGAGAATTAGGTTTTTCCAATGTGAACAATAGGGGTAGAAGTATTAGCAAGCCCAACCATACCTAACAAAATCTATAATTAGTAAGTTTTTGATAGTGATGACCAAATCTATAATTTCTTGAATTGTAAAGGGGAATTTGATGAGCAACCCATTGAGTGGGAACCTATTGTTGAAATTATGGATGGTAAAAAAGTGTTATATGGTAATGAAATGATTTAGTTAAAAACTGAAATAATTCTTAAAGAGTTAGTTTCTTTAGAAAGATAATTTGGTGGTGTTGAAATATTCAAAGCAAAGGCTCAACCCATAGGTGAGAAAGATGTTGAGGAAATTAATCTGGGAATAGAATAAGCTCACAAGCATGTTGAAATTGACAAGAAATTGAGCTCTACCGTCTAAAGTAAGTTAATATATTTTCTAATGTATTATATAAATATCTTTCCTTGTTGTTATGATGAGTTAAAATCATATAGGGAGGATTTTTTTTAGCATGATATTCTATTGAAGCTAGATGCTAAGCCTTGTATCTAAAAATAGAAACCACTCAATCCAACTTTAGCATCTAACATGCATCAAGAATTGATAAAGTTGATAGATAGGGGGATCATACAACTAATTAGACATTTTTCTTGGATATTTAACTTGGCTCATATGAGGAAGAAGAATAGGGATATCATGTTATGTGTTGATTTCAATAACAACAATACATGGAGGCAATGCTACAAAAAGGTGATTGAATGTAAGCTATTATCAATACATGGAGGCAATGCTACAAAAAGGTGATTAAATGTAAGCTATTATCAATGGTGGATGAACTTTTTAGATATAATCAAGGTAAAAAATGTTTAGAAATACAAGACTATTTCCACAACTCAATGGGGAGCTTATACATATATAAGAATTCCATTTAGAATAACTAATGCAAGTATAAATCTCTAGAGTGTTATAGATGTGGATTTTGTTGGGTTGATTGATGAGATTCTCATTGTATGTCAAGGTGACCTGACAATACTTTCTAGGCTAGTTGAGAAGCATTGTGAGTACTTAGAGAATATTTTCAAGAGATTCTTGGAATACGAGATTTATTTAAATCCGAGGAAATATATTTTTATTTTATAAGAAGGAAAATTACTAGGTCATATTATTTCCAAATATAGTGTAAGAATTTACCCTAAAAGAGTGGTAGCAATAGATAATATATCCCTCACACCAAACTCTTAAAGATGTCCAATCTTTCTTTGGTCAAGTAATTTTTTTAAGAAGATTTGTTTCTAATTTTGTTGAAAAACCAAAGCTATATATAAAATCCTTAAGAAGGGATTGGCAATATATTGGGATTGGGGTTTGTTGAATCTTATAGTGATATGAAGGAGGCTAATAAATAAGTTCCTATTTTGATCAATATCAACTTCTTAAAGCCTTTTCATTATTTGGATTCACATCCTTTCACACTATTATTAGAGTATTATTACAAAATAATGAAGAAGGATATGAACATTGCATTGCATTTTGTAGCAACTCTTTATAAAATGTTGAATTAAGATATAATATCATGAAAAATTAGGCATGTGCTTGGGTCAATGCAATGAAGAATTTTAGACCTTATTTAGTAGGTGTTATGGCCATTGGTTATATGCCACACTTATCTATTAAGGACATTTTATTCAATATGATGTCATTAGAAGGAGATTTAGATGGATAAATAATATTCAAGAATTTGACATGGATATCTAGATTAGAAAGCTAGTTAAGGGGCAAGGATTGGAAAGATTAATGGTAGAATCAAACTTAGAAGTAGTGGATTTAAATGACACCAATGCAAAAATAAAGATTAATAGTTATGAATTTGCTATGTTTGAATGGTATAAAGATATATTTTGCTATCTAGTGAATACAAATTATCTTTCAGGATTAGAGAAAAACCAAGAGAGGGCCTTAAAATTAATAATGTGAATTTTATCAAGTGGAAGAATCTTGAAGGATTGTTTTTAAGATGTCTATTAGAGGAAGAGGTGTAAAAAACAATTATAGAATTTCATTAGGGAGATTGTGGGGATACTTAAAAGAAATAACAACTACACATAAAATATTAAGGGATGGGTATTGTTGACCAACAATCTTTGTTGATGTAACTAAGGTTGTTAGGAGACATGAATCTTGCCAAAAAAATTTAGGAAAGTTGAAATATGTGGGTGCACTAACACTAAGGACAATAAATAAAGAGACATCATTCAAACAATGAGGAATTGACTTTATTGATGAAACAACATAAGATTTTAGCAATGGATTTATATGTATATTAGTTGTTATTGATATAGTATTATGATGGAATGCAAGAATAGAAGACATGGACAAACATGGTAAATTTGAAACTCTTTGGTTGGGCCCTTATGCCATTAAAATTATTGCAATGATGAAATTTTTTATTTAAGAAATATGAATGAAAATTTTATTGAGTTGCTAGTTCATGGACAACAACTAAAACACTACTTTTTATAACCCGACTAACAAATGATGTAAATATTTTTAACCCTTATGTTTTCTTTTGTACCCTTGACTATTTTTATACAAAAGATGAAATGTTCTATTAATTTTAGTACACATTCTTAATAAGAACTAATGTTAAAATTGGTATTTTTTACCATTTTCATGTTCCCTATTGTCACCTTTCTGCCCTGGATTTGATAAAAAAATAATGTAAGTCCTAGTGATGTGCCTATCTTTAAAAAGCCTTCGTATTAGAATAAAAGTTTGATGTCATTGCCAAAATTCTAGGCCCTCTTTGCTTTGCATGACTCTTCGAACTATTTCATGTTCCATTTGAACAACTCACACTAAGCAAGACTAATGCCTATGTAGGGAACCTACACACTAACGGCTAAGGATGGTAGGTCCCATGGTTATGACTACAAAAGACTGATAAATGAAGATGGACAAGTGTCTTCTAAATCTTATATGGGGTTTCTAATTGGTGGGCCTTATTTTCAAGAATCTTATGTGGATTAGCCTAGTCATAAATTAGTATGGCCAATGTGGCAGTTTTGCTCATGGCCTTGTCTTTGTGGGGCGCATTAGAGTGGTTGTGTGGCCTACCCTTTGTTGCCACAAGGAAATCGCCATGTGGATTCTAGATTATCCCAAAGGACCAATGATGCACTAGTCGTTGTCAAGATGACCTGGTGTGCTCTTAGCTATTTTTAAGCATAGTGCGTGTACCCGAGGAAGAGGAATTGTCCTATGTGCCACTCTACACTAATAAAGTGTTCGTGCCAAAGGTTTCTAGCTTTGCTAGGACCCCACCCTTCATAAAGACTGAACGAGTGTAGTGGAAGGGTGTCTTTTGATATCAAAAAGGAAAAATAATCAATGACTGATTTTTATCATCCTTCAAAAGGGTTAAGCCACGTGTCTGTTCACGAGAAACTTTGGCATGCTTGAGTGAATTGTGAAGTCAAATTGAAAAGGAATTCAAATTATACTCAGTGTGTCACCTTGCCCTAATATTGCATTGAGTTTATAGTTTTTTTGGCAAGTAGCTCGCTAGGAGCCCATGAACAAGAGCCATCAAATCCATAGTTCCTCCAAGAAATTGGTGGTGGTTTTTTTTAGCATTTTCTAGCTATTTTGAGGATAATGGAGGTGAGTGCTTCCCTTTTTGGATGTGCTCTTTTCTACTTTTAAAGTGAACTTTCTTTGTTTGTATGCATTCCTAAAGCTTTTGGTGCATTGATATGTGGGTAAATTTTAGTAGAGCTCCGGTATCAAAATCCTAGTGAGTTATGATTTATGTGTGATTTATCATGTCTTTTAATAAAAAATCAACCTAAGATCTAATTGAAATGTTGTTTCGGATGATAAAATCTTTTAAAAGAGCTATGTGTATGAGATTTTGATTAGTTTGCTAGATGATTGCAAAACTAAAATTTAAGACCTTGTTATTTTGAAAAATGGGGGTGAATTATTTAATGCATTCTTTAACAAATCATGTATCTAAATTCTTTTCTATAATGTATGGAGATTTGATTTAGAGAAGGTAGTAGTCTTTCATAACTTCATCATCCTTGAATTAGTCAAGTGGATGACTAGGATGTGTGACCCTAACATCCATACTATATATAATGCTAAAGGTGACAAACTATTTACAATTGACAACAAATTGTTTCAAAGGTTTTCCTCTTAAATTTTGATGTTATGGTTTTGTTGGATTTGAAGAATGGGTTTTGAATATAACATGATTGTAGACAATATTTAGCTTTTGGATTCAATTGTCAGTTTTTTGTCAAAAAAACTAACACAGTTGAATCCAAAAGCTAAATATTGTAACTTCATGGACTGTGGATAACTCATACCAACTATGATTGTAGACACTTAAAAATGTCTCAATGGATCACATTGGCTAACTAACATCATTTCGTCCTCAAACCCATCCTCTTTTCGCTTGTTTAATTAAATAAGCCTAATTATTTAATTAAATGCCTCATTTTCACTTATTAATCTAATTGACCTAATTGGGTTAATTCACCCCCTCTCACACTGACATTTCATCTGGTTAAATTGAATAAATGCAAATTATTCAATTTTAACCCTAAGCCTTCTTATTTAATTAAATAACCTAAACTATTTAATTAAATATCATATTTGCATATCCTTTCATTAAATAAATTATTTAAATGAATATCCTCACATTCCTCATCTTGCACATTCAAATTTAGTTTTAATTAACTAAATTGCTAATTTCTCTCTCATCCACTTGCATAGGGAACATACCAAAGGAATATTCTCCTATTTTCCTAAAAAAAAAGGTAATGATTACTCCAAACAAACTTTGAAGCAACTTTTTAAAGTTGCTGCAAAGTGTGTTTGTTTGCATGATTGTGAGGCCTTGATCTTTCCTTGATCCATGTGATCTTTGATTCTCATCCATTGATGAGAATCCTTGATCGATGTTTCATCCTCCTTTCATTTGTGACCATTGATAGATCAAATCAATCTCATCCATTGCTTTTTCATTTGATCTCCATTAAATCAATTATTTAATGAATATCATATAATTCCCCTAATTTGCATAATTAAAATTTTTGTTTTAATTATCAAATTATTAATTCTTCCACTTGTAAGGGGATATCCCTCCTTTGCACATTCCTCCAAAAGGGGAATATTCTCATGTATATTCCTTCCCCTTTTTGCACAATTAAAACTTTGTTTTAAATTGCAAAGTATCATTTTTTCCTCACCCATGAGAATATTCTCTCTCCAATCATTTGAAAAAGGGATTTCCTCATTTGGCTTCTTGAGCAAGCTAAACTTGTGACTTCTTGAACAAGTCACCTTGTGACTTGTGTGTGTAGGTCAAAAGTGTGTGTTTGGAACAAATGAGAACCCTTGATTAAATCTCATCTTGCATTCTCACCCATTGATGAGAATCCATGATCCATGTCTCTTCTTCCTTTTATCCTTGACTGTTGATTGATCTTTTTGATCTCAACCTTTCATTTCTCATTTGCTTTCCTACAAATATAACACTATGTGGAGACAAATGGATCCATCTTTCAATTGCAAACTTATGTTGTTGAATTCACTCACACTCACACTCATACTTTACTCACATTTAGCATATTTTAGTTTATTTTTAGTTGCATATATTAGCTTTACGTTTTTATTAATGGCTTCCATGATAACATAGATGTATACATTTAGCTTATTTGTTAGTTAGGATTTTAATATTTTTAAGCTTGTATACATTTAGAGTAGATTTACATACACCCATATCAATCATCTTAGCATAAATCATGTTAAGATAGCTTGCATCATATTCATTTAGCTTTAAATCATGTTTTCATACACATCTATCAATGGTTTCATCAGCTTTCTTCAATAAAACTGATTGAAACAAACTCATTATCTAAGGGATTGAGAAAGGGTCGTGATTCCGCATCAATGAGACACCACTCCCCCAATAGGATAAGTTTCAATGTCTTAGATGAGAGGTTTTTCAAGCTTTCATGATTTAGAATGTTAGTTTTAATGGCTTATTTGTCTTTTTTTTACAGTGAATGATCTTATTGGGATTAATGCTTAGTGGGTTAAATATGCCTCAAATTCGTATGGATCGGGTGTAGTTAACCTTCACTATGTCATTGGTCACAATGATAAAAACCTATTTATATGATAAAATGGTTACCAAATTACAAAGATAAGGGACAAGGAGAGAAATTGGAGCCGATTTCTAATTTTGAAATTGATCCCTTGGTTATACAATATTTTGTTGGTTACTTCAAAGATATATAGTAATGCATATGTTAGGTCATGGGGGTTGTATTCCCATTATTTGTATGTGAGCACTGGATTTTTCCTCCAATATTCAAATCATGCATCTAAATACTTTGTATGATTACATAAGCATTCTAGCCAAACATCTACATGGAGGTTTAGAATATGCAAAGTAAGAGAGTGAAAAATATTTCATGCGATATTCATAATTATGCAACATATATCTATATATATTTGAGGGAGAATGAGACACCAAGATTTATTTATATATGGCCTCTCCAAGAATACCTAGTTGGATACTCAATCCCGTGCAATTATGGACTCCTCACCTAGATAGGAACAATTCAAATGCTTATTATTGTATCTATGAATACTTCTTTGTAATACCTACATTGAGGTGATTAGGTTTTGAAAGACCTAGGTTTCCCTAGGATTTATTTGAATTCCTTATGCCTCTATATAGTTGGAGAAATTTAATTGAAGAGCATAACCAAGGGTACTAGTTCCTACTATATAAGAGTGAATTTGCAACCCCCTTCCAAGTTCCTCTTTTACACCCTTCACCCTAGAAAAATTAAACCTGACAATGTAATTCCACATCATCTCTTTGTACTCCATCCACTTGGCGCTTGTTTTTTGTGTTGGTGGGGGAATTTCTATCAGGATGTATGTGTGGTGCACAAACGTCTACATGGCATGCTGTAGTCCTGATATGATTCTTGCCTCTAGAATCTATAGAGGCGTTATGTTCACCATTGGGGCCGAAGTGTAACACATTTGTGCCCTTCAACCAACCTTTGAACGAATCTTTCCCTCCCAAACTCATCTAGAAAATGACTATCTCCATCCTTATTCAAGCTTCTTCAGATTCTACACAATTCTTGAGCAAATTCACACAACTCTTGAGCTACTTACTGCACTATTGGCTTCACTATTCCAACATCACAACATTCTTCACATCTACCACCTAAGCTACAACTTGGTGTCTTGCGAGTCTTCCTTCAACATTGTTGCGGCCACATCAACTTTACCATGGTTGTAGACTTGCATTCCTCTCTCATTGGCCTTGAGTGCCTTTGGTCGAGGGTGGTACTATTTGTTTGCTATTACATTGTTGTTGGATTTGAGTAGCATAGTGTTTCTTGTAGTATTCGATATTCATTTCCTTTTTAGCATACTTTCTTTATCCCATTTCTATTTCTCTATCTATCTGGCTATTCGTGGAGGTGGAAACACCAAAACAAGGGGTTTGATTGTGGCAAGACCCAAAATAGCCCCAACATTTTTCCCCTCTTTGTTGTGTGTAGGTACTTGTTCGTGTGGAGCTTGCAGGAGAACTGGACCTTTCGTGAGTTGAATCTTTACCTCTCTTGTCCTTGTCATTTCTTATAGCATCTTTCTTAGTATTTTAGTTATTTTGTTATTTCTTACTTTTATCATCGCTTAAAACTTTAGCAACTAAGCCGTTAGTAGGTTTCGAGTACTTTTAATTGTCATTTTTCACTGTTTGTCCATATAGATGCCAACACACCTATGAGACACCAGCACGTTGCACTGTCATCCCTATTTTGCAATGTTTTCCTTTAGTAGAGAGCTATCTGAGGCACAGTCCGAGTTCCAGAAACCTGCTCACTTAGTTCAAATCTAACTCTCGAATTAGTAGAGTCATAGAAGTATTGAGAGCGCTCTTCATTCTTTTCCCTCAATATCAAACAATTCCCTAAACACCTATATGGTTGAGGTAGATTAGGGTAGCCTTCAACTCTTGGCTCTTCGTGACCTGGAGTCATTGAGCGGTCAGTCCCCCTCCTCTACATTTTGGTGAACTCGACATGAACCATTTTGGTTTTGTTTGATAGTGCTGAAAGACCCTTCCCTAGTATTCTAGGAGTGTTGTGGGTGTGAGTGTTGCGAGGCACATAGCATTGCAACCCAACCTACAACCCCTAGTGGTGTAGCTAGGAGGTTTCATAAGCATTGCATAACAAAACCTTGAGTGGGTCACTGTCTAATTGTGAAACCCTTGGGGACTTCTGCGAGAGTTATGTCTAGTGTATGTAAAGATGGCTTCCTTCTTACATCTACCCATCCCATCTGCGCAACCTGCGAGTGGATCTCCTACTATAACATTCACCTCGCAAGATTTTTTGATGAATTCAAATAGAGAACCATCCCCTTTGTACATCCCCACACGTATCAATGGGAATATCGTAACTAGTGTTCTTGTTGACCCTACATGCGGGGTGAATGTTATCATAGACTTGAGATCATGTTGATTAAATTTTTACGTAAGGATGGATATGACGAGTCTAAAAGCACTATATGTACACACGATGGGTTTTTGTTCCTCCCATTAGTTGTATCACTTTTTCTTTCTGAGTTGGGCCTAGAACTATGAGCGCACTCTTTGACATCATTCCAGGGTTTGAACTATTTAGAGTGAAACTAGGCATTCCCTAGTTGGTTTCTATGAATGTAGTTCCCTCAGTAATCCATAAGTGCTTGAAGTTTTCCCATGAGGGTTTTGTGCATGTAGTCCATGACACTGGTTATAGATCGATGATTATGTGTGGGGGCTACTCACTAGATCACTTCTAGCCTACCCCTATTGGTATAATTCCTCCTAGGATGGACCTATTGTATTGAACTTATGTGAAGTACAAGAGTGGGGGCATAATGCCAAAGGTGAGATACCCTCCTTCTCCCTATGCCATTTCACATAGATCTTGCATAAAGGAAAAAAGTGAAGATGCCTTGGCTGTCTGAAAAGGGAAGAGGAGAAGTCCACTCAAGGCTCCTCTTCCTCTTCTTTTTCTATCCTTCTTGTTGCTTCCTCTCACTTTGTTGCAGTGCCATCAACTTTCGCTCTTATGTGTTTGCTAGGGAGTCTAATGGTGCCCACTTGGCAAAAGCCCAAGCAACCAACATTTGAAATTCCAATCTTACCTACAGTGCCTTGACCTATTTTAAATGGTAAGGGGAAGGGTCCTTGTGGAGAATCTTCTATGTCTTGGCCTTCATGGCCTCCTACTACTCCTACCTATAAAGTAGTGAATGGGAAGAGGCCCATCGTTGAGGTGCTCAAGCCTGCTCCCCCCATTGTTGTTCCATCATCCTTTCCGTCTCTTCCTCCTATTCCCGTCTAGAAGCCAATCCCTCCACTAGAAATGGCTATGATGGATACTTCGATGGTTGAATATGAGTCTTTCATCCCTTCTCAGGTTGTAGCCTCTAGCTCCCGGAGCTGTAGAAACTACTTTGTGTGTGAGTGTAAGTGCTAGAGGAAGGCTCTGGCCATTGAGTAGGCCACCTTGCAGAAGAAGGAAGAGGATCCAACAACTCCCACTTCGGCATCTCTTGTTGTGTCCTCTTCTACTCTTCCTACTTTAGTTCCCTCACCCTCAATCTTGCTCCTAGCCCCCTTGTGAGCACGAACAATCCTCACCCAAAAAGGGTGTAGGTATTCATTGCTCCTTCTGTTGAGCCTCCCCTTCTAATGTCCATTCTGAACATGCCACCATTTTAGAAACCTGTGGACATGTCGAATACCTCGATGATGTACATTGTGTTTTTCTCCTCGTCCTCCACACCCTCTGCTTCATTTGTGGGGATTTCACATCCTCCGATGAAGTGGAAGATTGAGGATGACCCTACTAGAAATGGGGGTCAGAAGAAGAGTTTGCATTCTTTGGAGGGTGGTTTTACATTAGTTTTTTACATCCTAGTGACGAAGGAAGCCATGATGTCCCCAGAGTTCATCACTACTCTTGATTCTTTTGGTGAGCCTAGTAGTGGATCTTGGTCACCACTTCCATCGCCCGCTGAGCTGACACACATGGCACTCCTGTAAAGTGCATGTTCAACTCCATAGACAATGTCTTGACCCTATCAGTGATTTTTGCGAAATTGTTGACATTCACCTCACAAGAACTGAGTGGAGAAGACCTTGAGGTGCCTTCTTCCTTGGCTCTTTTTGTAGGAGGGTTGAAGGGTACCCCCTTGATATTCTGCCCTTGCAGGCTCATCCACCCTCCCCTTACAATGATATAGACTAGGAGAATGATGACCTCTTGGTTGATGAGGACTAGGGGGCGCCTCTTCTTTATCTATAGATTAGATTGTGTGCATGTGTGTATTGTGTTCCCCCGTGCTTGTTTTATATGTTCTTGGATATAGGAGTGTTTTTTGTGTCATAAAAATTCTTCTATTTGTCACATCATTCTTCTCTTTGTCTTGTATTGATTTTTGAAAATTGGGGACGATGCAAAGTGTTGGGTGTCTTTAGGCCTCACTTCCATGTTGACCCAATTTATTTATTTATTTTGTTTTCATGTGCTTTCTTCACATGGTTTAATATAGTAGGGGGGTTTAATATAGTAGGGGGTTGATGGTAGTTCATTTATATATTATTATACTTATCTATCTATATTTATGAGAAACTCTAACCCTGAAATGTCAAATCCCCCTGTTTCTTGTTTATTACGTCCTTGTTTTTCCTTTATTTTTATCTTTCTCTCTTCTTTACTTGCTTTGTGATGTTGTGGTACTCATGTGTTGTCCCTCGCATATATGACAACATCACCATGGTTACATCTCGCTATGTTTTGCGGGCTGCAACATCACTTTTATTCTTGTTTTTCTCTCCTTAGGATGTCACATGCCTTTGTGTTCGACACACACCATCCTAAGGGGGGGCTATCATATTGCTATAATTTTCAAAAGGTGTACTCGATGGCCAATGAATCCCTTCATGAAAATCTCTACTTTTTCAAGATATTTTTCAAAAATTGCATTCCTCAACAGGGACCCCTAGTGGAATACTTTTCCTTCATCATGGGTTCGTAAAGAAAGAATTCAAAAAACTTTCCTTTGAGGAGGAGCATATTTTCCTATGGGTGAAGCTCTGTCTTTCCCCTTATGAGGGGGCATTCTTCCTCTTGAATTCCTTGATGAAGTGAAATCTTTCAAAAGGATTCCTTGATGTTGAATTAATTTACGAATATACTGTTGCACTTTCAAACTGAGTGTCCCTTGAGTGGACCCCTTTTCTTTTGAAGGGTTCTTGAGGGACCCCTTTGAAAGCTCTTCCTTCAATTGTTGAATATTTGCATGACTATTTTCTTGCTTGTTTGCATGGCTTTTTTTTTTCTAACATGTTTTATTTGCAGATTAACATGTTGCTTTGTAGGTGCGCATGTGAAGATACTTTTCAATCCAACTTTGTGGAGTCCCTCACATCTAGCCTCCTTCAGGATTGAACACCTAAGGGAGGCCTTCTTTTCAAGTTTGAGGACTTGTGAGGAAATTTCATCCTACGGGATTTGTCCACTGTTGATCTGTGGACCTCTGATGCACTTTGTTCAATCCTCCTTAGGAGAGAGTACCTATGGATCCATTTTCTTGCCATACATTATCGAGCATGCCATATCATGGTCTGCTTCCTCAACAACTCAAGTATATTTTCTTGAAACTCTTTCGATCTACTTTACCGAACACTCATTAGCACTCATGTTCACTAAAGTGGAGGAAAAATGCATAAGAGTGAATTTGTGCCTTCCTTGCAAGTTCCCCTTTTACACCCTTCACCTTAGAAAAATAAAACTCGACAATGTAATTCCACATCATCCATTTGTACTCCATCCACTTGGTGCTTTTTTTAGTGTTAGTGGGGGAATTTCTATTGGGGACGTGCGCATGATGCATGGACACCTGTGTGGCCTGTTTTCATACTAACATGATTGTTGCCTCTAGAATTTGCAGAGGCGTTATGTTTGCTATTGGGGTTGAAGTGTAATGCATTTGTGCCCTTCAACCGACCTTTGAATCACTCTTTCCCTCCCAAACTCATCTAGAAAATGACTATCTCCATCCTCATTTAGGCTTCTTCAAATTCTTCACAATTCTTGAGAAAATTCACACAACTCTTGAGCTATTTGTTGCAGTATTGGCTTCACTATTCCAACATCACAACATTCTTCACATCTACCACATAAGCTGCAACTTGATGTCTTATGATAATTCCTTCAACATCACTGCGACCATGTCGAATTTTCCATGGTTGTAGACTTGCATTCCTCTCTCATTGGCCTTGAGTGCCTTTGGTTGAGGGTGGTACTATTTGTTTACTATTACATTGTTGTTGGATTTGAGTAGCATAGTGTTTCTTATAGTATTTAGTATTCATTTCCTTTCTAGCAATACTTTCTTTATTGCATTTCTATTTCTCTATCTATTTGGTTGTCTATGGAGGTGGAAACACCAAAATGGGGGTTTGACTATGGCAAGCCTTGAAATAGCCCCAACATTTTTCCCTGCTTTGTTATGTGTAGGTACTTGTTTGTGTGGAGTTTGCAGGAGAACTGGACCTTTCATGAATTGAATCCTTACCTCTCTTGTCCTTGTCATTTCTTATAGCATCTTTCTTAGTATTTCAGTTATTCTATTATTTCTTACTTTTATCATCATTTAAAACTTTAGTAGCTAAGTCGTTAGTAGGTTTCTAATACTTTTGATTGTCTTTTTTCACTGTGTCTGTACAGATGCCAGCACACCTATGAGATGCTAGCGTGTCGCATTATTGTCCCTATTCTGCACTGTTGTCCTCTGGTAGAGAGCTATCTAAGGCATAGTCCAAGTTTGAGAAACTTGCTCGCTTATTTCAAACCTAACTCTCAAGTTGGTAGAGTGACAAAAGTACTGAGAGTGCTCTTCATTCTCTGCCCTCAATATCAAACAATTCCCTAAACACCTATGTGGTTGAGGTAGATTAGGGCAACCTTCAACTCCCGGCTTTCTGTGACCTAGAGTCATTGAGTGGTCAGTGCCCCTCCTCTACATAGGTACATGGAGTTATTATTAGGGTTTTTGGTTCTAGCATCATGTCTCTTAATTTGCCAATTAAGGTTTTATCAATGATTTCATATTTAGAGAAATTTTGGCAAATGAATAATATGAATTATGAATATTTTAGAAGTCATAATAGAAGAGGAACATTCCATTCTCAGAAGAAAAAAAAATCCCAGGCTTCACTATATTGGGTAAGGAGGGATACAATAGAATTTTAAATATCATATGCACATAAAATATAGGATATTGATAATTAAGAGCATATGATCTTGAGGGTTTCATCCACATGATGTGAAGGAAATTTGGCTTGGCATGATATGAACATCAATATAATGATTGTGAGGAACTTAACATAAGTTGCAAGGATATAACTATTAATGGAGAAGGATTTAAGAAGAAAGAGATATAATAAAATAAATGTGTTTGAACTAAGAAAAAATGAAAATGATCTTGGTTTTAAAGATTACTATACAAACATCCAATAATCTATTGAAACGATGAGGATCATGTTGGAAAATGTTGACACATTGAGTGTTATACCTCAAAGAACCAAACCATTTGATATATGAATTTCCTCTATAGATGTCCTTGATATTCAAAGCATACATATTACTAGGGTTAGAGTTGAACAATAGAGTGACATTTTTAATCCAAAATTTAAAAGGTAAGGATATGCTAATTGAAGGAGCTTCTAACATACCACAATAAGTAGAATAATTTGTAAATCCTTAGTAGCCTTTGGTACCATATAGCGAAATGGAGGGATTTTATGGATTTGACCATATGGGAGGTGCAACAATATAAACCATCAAATACCTTGAGCACACATAGAAACTTCAAGTTGTTTCCCCTTATACTATCACTCTATTGGGAGACATTAAGGGTGCTGAAATTGTGAATGATGTAAGGACCAATGCATGTGATAAATTTATGTCAAATGATCAACTCATTAGAATGGACAATTTCTAAAATTCATTCCTAAATTGAAAAACTCATGGTAGCAATTTAATTTAACTGTTATACAAGAATTCACCAAGTCCTTTGGCCATGAACTTGATTTAATAGATAGTGCTTCAATATTTGAGGTAAACATTGATAAAATTATACCTGAACAAGCTAGGAGGCTAGTGATAGAGTAGTTGTTTGTTGTTACCAAGGTGGGACATTAATTTAGCATTAGAATTTGATACTTTAATAAGAAATATTAAAATTCAAGATATTTTCAAGATATAGAACAAGCTATAAAGTTGTATTTAGGTTAAAAACGTTGGCCCCACCAAGAGCCTTGATATTATAGATCATCACCTTTGAGCATGATAAACCTTAATTATTTGATGATGCTTAGTGATTAATTGGTCTACTTATTGTTAGTAGAGTATCAACACATAAGAAATTGAAGTTTCTTCTCTTATGGTTAATACTACTCAATTTATTGTTGTTGTAACAAGAAAACTACAAGGGGATTATGATGCTTTGCTTCAACATGTCATAAGGTTGAACAAGGAAATCAAAGAATAAAAGGCCAAGTCTATAAATTACTTGGATTAGATTAATTACTTAAGTGTAAGAACAATTAAACCTCAAGTAGATGTCCCCCATGAAGGTTCGATATCTTAGGGAGATATTCATACATTAATGAAACATATTAAATCTCTTCCAGAAGAAAAGGAGTGGGATTTTCAAGCTAAACAAGAGGTTAAAAATCTTTTCATATTAATTTCATCTTCACTTTCATCTCATCTTCTTGCATCTTGTTCTTCTTTGAACTGTTCCTTATTCCCAATTTCATCTTCATTTTCATCTCCTCTTCTTGGCTCAAGCCATCGATGCAACTCCTCTTGCAATGCTTGAACTTGTCTCTGCATGGCTCTAAAACCCTCTTCTAGTACAACAACATTTCTTCCACCACCACAGTTTCTTTGTGGAGGCATTTCAATCACTTTTCTCAAAAACCCACAACCACAAGTCTTGGTACAAACTGCCTCACGTTTGGCGATCTACTTACACACTCAGGAAAACCCACTTTGATACTACTTGATGAGGGCTACACTACCTGAAACCCACACAAAACACAACAATATAAACCAACACAAAATATGTGAGACATAAAATGACTCACTTCCAATAATTTTTAGAAAATGAAATTATAGATTCAAAATTTACAATGTGACAACCTCATGGGCTTGATTCATTACAACAAAATCAACTCTGAAAGAAAATCTATTATTCAGAGCCACAATTTGCACTCATGGAGCCACCTTCTACAACCCCCACTTAACCATTTTATTTTACCCAATAACCACCCCAGAATGTTCTAGAAAGTGTAACTTTCCCTTTTGTTTTGGTGCAAAAAGTGTCGCCGTTTGATTTCTTGCCTAGGAAGATATTTTAATGGAATTCACTTATTAGTGGGGCAGCTTCTCAGGGCCATAACTTTTGGCTTGAGTGTTCGATTTTCTATTATAATATATCATTGCAAAGCTCTCAAAGAGATCTACAATGTTGAAACATTGAAGATCATTTTGTCAACTTTTTAAGCTTTTTTGGGGCTTCTAAGGTTTTCAAATTTGAATTTGAAGTTGCATTGGAGAAATTTCTCGGGACAAAAACTTTAATATCTCCCAAACCATACAAGTATTGAGATGATTCTTCTACCACCAAAAATATTTTTCAATTCCGCTCCTTGGGGTAAATTTTCAAGTCCATACGAGCTTGTTTAGGCCAACTTACTAAAAATAGTAAGTGATTGTTTTTCACCTTTTCTAAATTCTAATTATTTTACACCCTTTAAGTTCCATCATGAGACTCAAAACAACTAAAGAAAAATAAGAAAAAAATATTTTTTGGGTGATGCAAGATTTCCCTACACCATTGGATGCTCCTGCATCAAATTACAAGGTCTTATAGAATGAAAGGGGGTTGCTAAATGACAAAAAAAATCTTAATAGATAAGAGATACTCCCAAATATTTCTAACTTGCCTTAAAATACTATTTGGGTTGATATAAGTTCCATTCAAAATATAAGCACCCAAAATTCCATAAGACTTGATAAAAAAAATTGTAAAAAAATTATACTCCCAGTCCATTGAAAAGACCAAATGTAAATATTGTTGAAGATGTTCCTTGGTGTAAAAAATTCCTTATGTCTTATTTAGCTACTCAATATGTTATTGATTTTTTCATAATAGAGGAAGATATAGTTTATGAGGAGTGTGTAGATAAGCAAGGTGATGACAATTTTCAAGATGATTAGATCATAAATTTGTTGGATGAAAATGATGATTTGATTGCATGGGGATATTATTCTAATGAAGATAGAGGATATGAAAATGATGTGAATGAAAAACAACTAACATGGATTATATCATTAGTAAATGTTTATTGATGATGAGGAAAAATATCCATATTTTAACAACCTAGAATATGACAAGTAAAATAATGTATAAAAAAGAAAGTATAAACTAAGAAGATCAATTAGTGATGAAATTAGAGCCTTCATTATTACTTCCATAGTGTAATTAAAAAGATTATAATTTCAGAAGTGGGAAAGATCAAAAGAAGATTGATAATTATGATAGGAATAAGGGAATATTTATAAAACAAAATGAATACAATACAAAGCTAGTTTCTTCCCCACAAGAACTTAAAATTATAATATCTAAAGATAAGAACTATCTATGTCAATAATCAAACTAATATCCCAAGGAATAATGGTCAAGCCCAAGAAAAGGATAGAAAATTGAAAGAAAGTGAAATTTATAAGATGGTTTCATAGTAATCATATAATTCTAATATTTTCTTCCTCACACATCCATGACACAACAATTATTACTTCCCCATTTATTTCTCCATTTCCCAACTATATTTTGTTTGATATGGAAAAAATTGAATTGAAATTTAAATTCAAATTCCCTTGGTAGAGGCCATGAGAATAACTAAACATAGACAAAGTAATGTATCTCAATAGAGAAAACCCTACGTACAATGTTAGTCCAATAAGTATCCTAATGTTCTAAAATAATAATTAGTATGTTGGTGGTTCCCTATGGTATGATAGAAGTGATTGAGAAACTAAAGATTTATTTAGGAAGAACATTAACAAAAATCACTTCAAATGTTGAACCATTTTTGTGTCATTACTTATTTATGACTAGCTACTATGAAATCATATGCTTCAATTAGTGCAATGCCATTACCAACAATGAATGAGATGTGACTGGAAATTTTCCAAATCATTTAAAAAATATTTTGGTACAAATTCAAAGGAAGTCTCCATTATTGGCATCACAAATGGAGTTAAATTTAAATTATGCACTTTTCCCAAGAAGTTATATAGCACGGACAGTTTGTAGATTGTCCACCAAAATGAGGAATGATAACATCTAGAAATTGGTCAACTATAATTGGAGGGAAATCTAAATGGATTCCTCTTATGCCACAATCCCAACAAATGGGAAATAAGTCAAGATAGTAGATGATAATATAATTTAACATATGGTTGAAGATCCTACTATAAAATGTGATGAAGTTTGGTATAGTGATATAAATCTTGTCTATTATTTTGGAAAAATCAATGCCAAAAATGATATTCTAGATCTTGTGTGCTCACCCAAAGTAGAAGACCCTAAAGTAGATATTTTTTGGAAAAAAATATTTGATGGGGCATGTTCTAAAGAAGGCTTAGGGGTAGGTTTGGTTCTAATATTTCTTAATGAGAATATTTTCAAATTTTCTTTTAGGGTAAATTTTTATTGTACAAAAAATAGAAAAATATGAATCATTTTTATTATGAATGGGCCTAATTTTGAAACATAATATAAAGGTCTTAAAGATAATCATATATTCTAATTTAGTGGTTTCTAAAGTTGAAGGAATTTATACAACCAAAATATGAGATTAAAGAACTACAAGAATGATATGCTTGATACCACTAAGCTCATTGATGCCTTTACTATAAAATGGGTAGAGATGGAAAGGAACGTGTTGATTGATGCATTACTTGTTGCAACTACAAAATCTGATGGGATTCATACTTCACCCTATTTATAAAAATAATTATATTTCTAACATGACCTACTATCCTTGATAATATTTATAATTAACAATTAAAAACAAATACAATACCCAGAGGATTGACTACCTTGGAAAGAGAATATAATAGTTAGATTTAAACCAAAATCTCAACCAATGAGTGAAAAGGACATTGAAGAGATAAACATAGGGACTAAGTTGGCCCATAGGCCTATTTACATGGGCAAGAGATTAAATCCTAATATTAGAAAAATGTATGTTTCTCTTCTTAGACATTACATAAAGGTTTTTTCTTGTTCATATGATGAATTGAAAGTATATATAGAAAATTTATTATAACTTGAAATACCTCTTAAACTAGATGTCAAGAATTTTAGATAGAAAAAATACCCATTAACCCTGCTCCATTCCCTAACATGCAATAGGAGTTGGCAAAGCTTAGGGGTGGGGGAATATCAAGCCTATTAGGAATTCCACCCAGGTATTGAATCTAGACCTTATTAACAAGAAGAATAGGGACATAAATCTATGGGTTGAATTTTAAAAAATGAATATTTCTTCATTGAAAGATAACTATCTATTTCCAAACATGAAAGCTATGTAACTACAAAAGGTAATGATGCAAATTTCTCTTGATGATTTTTCTAGATATAACCAAGTCAAATTCATGGAGACATATTAAGAAAAGACTAAATTCACATATTTCTATGTTAAGATGTCCTTGAATTAAAATATAGAATCCAATTTTCAAAGAGATTTGGATGTAGTGTTTGTTGGGATAATGGATGATACAATAGAAATTAACCAGAATAAAATGCATTTTCATAGGAAGTTGCTAGCATTTTGGACACCTATAAGAGATATTCAAAAGATGCCTATAATATGGTATACCATTAAAACCCAAAAAATTTATGATTTTTTCAAGTTCAAGAAAACTATTGAGACATTGTTTCAAAGGATGGGGTTAGAATTGGCCTAGAAAGGAAATATACTATTAGTGAGATTCCCTAGCCTAAAAAGTCAAAGGAATCTAATATTTCTTTGAGTAGGTTATTTTTTAGGAGATTTATCTCAAATTTGTAGAGAAAATAAAGACTATTTTCAGGATGCTAGAAAAAGGGAAAGTCATTTATGAATATCAAAGAGACAATTAAATAGGCTCTTGTGTTGGATAGTATAGATTTTTTTAAATCCTTTCCATTTTATTTCCTTTGCCTCATTTTGCAATATTATTGTTGTTCTATTACAAGAGAATAAATATGGTTTCGAAAAACCATTTACTTTTTTTATTATTTCACTATACAACACTAAACTAAAATATGATATAATGGAAAAATAGACTTATGCCCTAGTTAAGGCCATTAATAATTTTAGACCCTAATTATTTATGGCTAAAATTATTACATGTTTCACATGCTACAATGAAAGATTTTTTTACAAAGAAAGAAATCACAAGATGTATATAGATTAAAAAAATCATGAATTTGAAATTGTATATCCACCACAAATTCACTTCTAATTCTTCATACTAATTTCTTATAAATTAATTAAATAATCTATTTTTAATTAATTATCTTAGTAATTAACTATTCTTTATCATCAATTAATTTGTCTTTATTCCCTATAGTTAGTTAATTAAATTAACTTAATTAGTTAACCTTAGCTCCTAATTCCTCCAACTTGATGTAGGAGCATCCATGGTGGACAAGCTATCCAACATAAACCAAAAAAAAAAACAAAAAAAAATATTTCTTTAATATTTTCTATAGTTTGAGTTTCATTGTTGTAGGAGAATAATTTGTAATATTAAGGATAAATATTTTATTAAATATTTTGGTCGCCTATTAATGTTGTAGCATTTTTGTAATGTGAGAATATGTAGGAGGTAATTCTCAAGTCAACATTCAAAGTTGCCTTTTCTTGGCGTAGTATTTTTGGAGTTACAAATTGTGACAACTCATTAATTCACTCTTAAGAGATAGTTGTTCAAATTGGGTGCCCAAGATTGAGTTGTCTACTTTTTGCAATTTCAAGGTCCTATTGAGTGGAGTGGATGTCAAGCTGTTATTCTTGGCATGTTTGAAGGTAGAGATTATAAGGCATACAAAATCATTAAATGCAATTTCTAAATGGAGAATAAGCTTTTCTCTTGGTTTCAATGGCGTAACATTCTTGGAGGTTAAAAAAAAAAAACATTTTAATGTAACTCGGGGGAGTTTTTTTGGCAACTGCAACTCTCATTCTTTCACTTCCAGATTGGGAATTTTTGCATGGTGGAAAGGTGAAGAAGAAGGGAAAAGAAGGGAAATCAGATTTGAAGGGTATTTTTCTATGGTAGTTTCTTCTTAGAGGGGGAAGACATTGTAATCAAATTTGAATGTATTGAATGTGAAGCCAATAGGCTCATATTTATAATAGAAATAAGATTTTGCTTTCAATCAAGAAAACATTGTTATGTTTGCACATTCTAGATCTGATTTTATTTGTGAGTTTGCTGATTTATGTTAGATCAGATATGAAGGGAAGGTATCCGCTCTTGCATCACAATCAATCACTTAATTAATATAGTGATTGATTAGTTGATTAGACTAACAAATCCCCCACTAAAATTCTTCTAATTTAATAATCCACATCATCACTAATGGATGACATATTTTGTCATTTTAATTTTAACTATTCAAATAAAAAACAAGGATCAAATTTTGACCCTTCATTGCCTCACATGTGTCCTCAACACACTTTATGCCCCCACATGTGCGAGCATGCTTGACTCATCCCACTCCATGCTTCCACATGTGTGATTAGGCTCTAGGAAAATTCACCGCCATGACAAATTTACCTCAATGAAAATTCACCACCAGTAATTCATCGCTAAGAAAAATTCATTGCAATAAAATTTTGCGATTAATTTTCTGTGGCGGTGAATTGTTGGTGGTGAATTCTCTTTGAGGTGAATTTTTCATGGCGGTGAATTTTCTCACGATGAATTGTTGGCCGTGAATTTTCTCATGGTGAATTGTTAGCAGCGAATTTTCTCATGATGAATTGTTGGCGGTGAATTTTCCAATGGTAAATTGTTGGAGGTGAATTTGTTGGATGTCATGTGATTATGCTTGACTTTGTTCATCCTCCATGGTCTCCCTTAACCTTGACTCATCCCTCCACTCCTTGCTAACACATGTCTAAGCATGCTCTCCACCCATACAATCTACATGTTCACACGTGTGAAAATGCTTGTCTTTCCACCTCATCATTTAATCCTCTTACACTTACTAAAATATCCTTTCATCTCACGATTTAATGAAATCTCAACCATTGATCTAGTAACTTGCTGCCTTTTTTGACACTTATCAAAAAGATAAGAGTCTCATCCATGCAAATAAATCCTAACCATTAATCCTATCCTTTCATCCTATCCGGGCTCCATCCTCCCTTGGATAAATCTATTTAAGAGAGGCTTGCCCAAGCCAATTCATCCATGAATCAAATAGTACCCTTATGCCATCAAATTGAGTAGCGATTAGCAAAAAAG